>JAQZBX010036858.1:0-24015 GCA_029593785.1 Cabassous unicinctus
CCAAAATTACATAATCAGGCAAAAAAATACATGTAGATGTGTTGTCTTGGCTTCACTAACTTCAGGCAAAAGCACATAGCTATATTCCTTCGGATCTTTGATGATTGTTTCTATGAAATTAAAGAATAGCCAGAATGAAATTTAAAAGTCTTCCAAGCATCTGTCCACTTTTCATTGGCAATATCATGTAGCTCATGAGATTTTACCAAGGTAAAGATAATAGGTCAAACTGCTGACTCCCTAAATATTCACTCTTAACATTGGCCAAACCCACCAACTCCTCATTGCTTCTCCTAGCAAGGGAACCCCCCGTTCATGGACCTCAATCATTAGGCTGATTAGACTGGAGGATTTTACTGGCTCTACTTGCCTAAGAAGCACAAATATACAGACTGGAGCAGTGCCAAAGCCACTGCCACAGGAGAATGAGCCTTCCGTGGCCACCCTGTTCATGGTAATTTGAAAAATCCTCAAGTAAAAGTGACCCATAAAGGCTTAATAGACAATTCCACTCAGCCCAAGAAAACAATGGAAAATTTTGCCTAACTCACTAATATAGATCCAGGATGCTACTTCCTGTCTTTCTGAAGGGGTGTGCACGTGTGTATGTGTGCACATGCGTTTGATGTGGCTAGGAGGCTTTCACTGAAATTATTAGTAGTGTTAAGCCAGCATGAAACATCCTGTATACTGAAAAGTGTGGAAATTTGAAGATCTGAAAAGGCTTCAAGTAGCAACCCACCCTTCAGGAGTTAAGTCAGCTTTCGATGTCTTCCTTCTCAGGGCACCTCATTCTCTCTTCTCCTGGCTCTCTCTTCTCCTCACTCCTCTTCCTTCCCAAACTCAGTGTTTGCAGCTAAACCTCTGGGACACTCCCTGAGTTATTTGTTTCTAATAGAGAATGAATGGAAAAATGAAGAAATTTGGCGGAGGAGGGAATAAATGTATGTCTCGTTAGCTGGCAATGCCTGGCCGGTAAAGGTTTATCCAGCGATATCAAAGCCTAAGGACCTTTGTGCTCCTGGCCACTGGGTCCTGAGAAATGTTTCACACTCGGACTTGCACACCCTGTACTTGGTGACTGAGCATTATCATTATCGCCTCTCCCTCACCCTTCTGCTCCAAATCATCTCAGTAGCAGCAACATCTTCCCTGAGCCTAAGCAGTGAGACTTTTCTTCCCCAAGCTCCGTTTTCCATGCCGCAGCTTCCGATTGGTCAGGGCTGGAAGGGCAGCCTGTGCGTAAACTGGCCAAATTTAAAGCAGGATTTATGAATCCTGAGCGGGATTTTCATGCTGTCTACACCACCGTGAAATTATCTGCTGATTCCATTTAGTAAACAAGGCAGCTTGAAGCCTTTCCTTCCCGGGCCCAGCCGAGAGGCTGTGTGGTGGCAATGCTAATGTGCCAATGTGGAAACTAGCAGGGCTTCCGCTGGGGAGGTGGGCTTGTGCACCCCCGCCTCACCTTTCCTGTGCCTAAATAGGAGGCAATTGACAAAAGGTATGTTTGGACACTGTTTCTCCACTCATTACTTATGTGCAGCATATATTATTCAAAATAAGCAATTATCCCATAGAAAACAAAGCTATTTGCATTTCCCAGGGGAGAATTTGCCCCCCTGAGGAAGCTGGTGTCAGGCAGCGTGCTGGAAACCACTGACTGGACCAGGAATCGTATCATTTTCTCTCTGGAGGGCAAAGTCCCAACGTTTCGGCCTGGGATGCACAGCCCTCCATGTCTTGGTCCTGCCCAGCTGGATTTCGTGTATTTCCCACAAATGCCCAACACGTTCCTTGTGTTTGAGCTGAACTGACTTCTTGCTCAAAATATATACAATGTTGCAAGCATTTTAATAATGTTGAAGAAATGATGGGTAGAAGAGCACCAAAATGCAAAAAAAAAAAAAAAAAAAAATCCATTTTTCCTGTAAATTAAAAAAAAATCCCCATTATTCACTTTTATTGGTAAAATGTCTTAATGAGTCATTATACTATAGAAATAAGTCATCTGCATAAATCTTTCCCTAAGCACCCCAACAACAACGGGTTTTTTTCCTGAGTTTCTCGACCTGTTTTTCAGATTTTCACTAGTCATCAGAATCTCCAGGAGGGCTTCCAAAAGCCCCCACCTCCGGGCCCACCCCCAGATGTTGTTATGCAGTGGGCCTGGGGTGGGGACCAATAATTTGTATTTCTGAAAAAACTTCCAGGTGATTCTGATACTGCTAGACCAGGAAACCCCTTTGAAATGCTTTGTTCTAAAGCTGTACTGTGCAATAAGGCAATGTGCGTTGCATGAGCAAACGTAACAGGCACACGTGACTACTGGGCTCTTGAAATGTGGCTAGACCAAAATGAGGTGTGCTAAGTATAAAATACACATCAGATTTCAAAGACTCGGCACAGAAATAGAATCCATGTTAATAATGCTATATGATTACATGCTGAAATGATAATATTTGGCTATTTTGGGTTAAATCCAATATCTTACTAAAGTTAATTTAACTTCTTTCTTTTTACTTTTTACTACGGCTACTAGAAAATTTAAAATTACATGGATGGCTCACATTATATTTCTACTGGACCACACTGACCTAGGCAATTACAGATGGCTTAAGAATGGAATATTTGTCAATATGAAATTGAGAGGCAAAGATGAATTTAAAGTGTGAGACTAAATATGACCCCCTAGAATTGACGGACTATTCCAGGATCCCAGGAAAGCACATTTCAGAATCGTGCAATGGAGAGGAGCCATTCACTAGCTGAGGTGATAGAATTCAGAGGAAAAGGGGAATCAAGGAGACAGAAACATAAGGCACTCTGGTCAAAAGCATCTTGTGGAATCAGGTCTCCTTTAGAGAGGCAAAGCATGGCTTTCCATTTGATCAGTCTTATAGATGCTACCTAGTGTGTGAAATAGAGCGCCTATTATCCGCTGAATTCAACTCTTAGGAATAGAGTTTGTTTCCTCAGGTAAATTGCTAGCTTTTTAAGGGCAAGAATTAAATCTGTACCTTGTGGATTTGGGGGCACATGGTGAGCCCTGCATCAATCTCCATCTTATAAGTAAATGTAAAGAATGGCATATGAATGAATGAATGAGACCTCATAAATATTCTACTTTCCATTAAGCCCAGGATAATGCCACATCTGGATTTTGTGGGAATAGCTACATGTGCAGCTCAATACTTCACGAACTGGCCTACAATATTCTGTAGTTAAAATAGTTTAGGAAAATATGCATACAACCTCCTCTTCCTAGAGATACACAACTAAAAATTAACATATTAAAGGTGCTGAGGGGACCAGCAAAACTAAGAAACATTTAACTTGATCTTATCTGTCATCTTACAGGAACATAGAACTATTTTTGCTTATAGCAACTATTAACTTCTCACACATCTAATTTTCCATAAAACACACTTTTGGATGAGATAGTCCAGGAGTAAGAGTCACCTTGTTCATCACTACCCCTAAGGACCAGGACAAGAGACCCAGGCAAGCTGTCTCTCTGCTGGTTCATGAAGACAAAGCCTCTCTCTTTCCTTCTTTTCCTTCTTCTCTCCCAGACTGTGGCAGTAGGAAGTCTCCCGCTATTTCCTTCCATCTATTCCTTTCTGGAATAAACAAAATGAACCAGATACTCTGGGGCGAAATATCTGCAGGGCAGCCCACCCGGAGATTTTCCATTATCTGGTCCTCTTCTAGGGATTTCTCAGAGTTGGTCTCATGTTTTCACCCCTGACTTGGGGGGAAAGCCCTGAAGATGTTCTCTTGGTGAAGTGAGAACAGAGTCCAAGATCATCCTTGATCTCTATCCTGTAGTATCCAGCAGCCATTTTTTCAGGAAAACAGGTAGATAGAGAAATAGAGGAGAGGGTAGCTGTGTTCAAGAACCATGTTTCTAGAAATTCCCTTTTAAATATCTTGAGAGGGCCTTGAAAACAACTGTAGCAACATCCAATTTTTTTTCCTGTAAAACCTACACCGTTACCGTTGTACAAAAAGAATCTGGGTCCTTTTTATCACAGCAGAAGCTACAGTAATTTTGAAGGCAAATATTTAAAGTGAAACTATGCTGTTTGCCTTAGCCCAAAATCACAAACATCACTTGTTCTACCTTCTAAATTGATTTTGGATTCTCTATGATAGCTCTATGGCTGGATTTCCCCACTCCCACCCCCAACTCCACCATGCCTTATAGCTGACAGAGCAGATTTCTGGAGAGCTATCATCACTGCTTTCTCTGATGTCGGCATACATACAGCCGCCCCCCTCAGAGAGGGAGGCGTAAGCAAAAGGCATTGCCGGTATTTCTTTGTTTTATTATTCTGCATTGTTATTCCCCAAGCCTAAACATAGAGTTATTGTCTACTAATGTGTAACCAGAGCACTCTGCTCTTAAAAGTCATTTGGCAAAGATGTGCTTCAGTAGGAGGGTCAAGAAGCCATCCCCGCAATAGTCTTCTGCTGGAGAACCCAGCTCACGCTAAGTCATTCTGCTTTAATTTCATAAATATTCATGTCATCGAGAGGAATTCATCCAAGTCAAACTATGTTGCTCCTGTTAGTGACACACCGGACAGGGGATAAGCAGGCTGGGCTTCCTCAAATCCCGAGGTTCCCACCCTGTCAAGGGGCGGCATGACATTTCACGATGCACTTTTTCCTGTCTGCTTGGCAGTTTGGCGGGTAGCTCAGAGGCACCAACTCGCTTAACATAAAGTATTAGCATTTGTTAGGATTTATTTTCCTGCGTGTGATTAAAGCACCATGGAAACAAATGTGTTTCTTTAAATGAGGCGTGATTGTGCCGGCCCCAAGAAAAATCGCAGGCCTGGAAATGGAGGAGGAAAAAAAGTCAGGTAGACATGGGAAAGCTCTCGTACTTTACTATAAGAATCTTAATTAGTCCCAGTGGTTTTTCTCCCTCATTTCAAAGCAAATTCAGATCAGAAAATGACATGTGTGCCAATCAATCTCTTTCGGAGTCAGGTGGCAGTCACCGACCCACTTACGTGACTTGACCTCTATACTGCCAATTGTGATTTGGGTAGGGTTTACTTTAAACAGAATAGCAGATATCTAAGTGGAATTGTGCCGATAAATGAGCTTGTCTAATTGAGTTCATCCTGGTAAATTAATAAAAATTCCTGCCAATCAAACATGTGCATGTTTGCAGGAATATTATCGGAAGGTAATAGACATAATTAATACTTCCTGACATCAAGGTCTGAAATTAAAATCAAATCTGCGACTTAACTGCGATTACTAAATCTGAGGAAAATTGTCTTTCAGATGACAGGTGTCACAACCTTCAGCACCTGAATTAATAACAGGGAGCAAGCCTCCAAAAACAGTGCACGATTCTTTTTCCTATGTTGTAATAATTACCACTTCACGACATCAAAGACCCCCATCTGCCTCCCGTTAATATTGCAGATCAGTAAAGAATTATTGCAGCAGAAAACACGAATTCCAGGCAATACATCTAATGGCAAAATATAGTTCAAGAAGTAGAGCGCTGGGAAACGGGTACCCTGGATTCTAGCCTTGACTCTTGGGAACCCTGGCTTCTAGTCCAGCATCTGACGGATTGTCCTCTGTTTCACTCGAACTAAGCAAATTATTTCCCCTAACTGGGCCTCAGTTGTTGTTGCTTTTTTTTTATTATTATTTTTATGTTTTATTTTGTTTGTTTGCTTGTTTTTCCATCCTTTGAAGCTAAATTTTGCTCTGTTTATAAAATTCATGTAAAGATCAAATAGGAAGTTTTTTAATTAATCTGTTTTCATTTCTTTACCATTTTCCCACTTTCTATTGAGTGGCAGCCATTCTGGAGAGGGTATGGAAAACAGAGATTAGTAAAGACCCATTCCCTGCTCTCAAAGGACATTGCCACCTAGTGGAAGAAGCAGAAGAATTGTCTGCATAAAAAAGTACAGGGATCACTATGGGGTCAAGAGGAGCTCTGAAGGGGCGAGAGTGGTGGGAATGGGTGCTGGTAGGGAGGCTTCCAAGAGGGGACAGTGCTGGAACTCAGTGTTGGAGGACAAGCATGCCTTAGCAGACAAACATTCAATGGAACATGGTGACTTTTCATAAATTACTTTTTTCCACCACAACTAGGCTGGAATGGTTAATTCCCAGGGGATAGTTACTAACGTGCAACTATCGTAGGTACATGCTGAAAACACAAAGCTATTTCCCAAATCACAGCTCTGTTCTGGAAGTGGAGAAGTGCGATTTATATAAAGAAAAAATAAAATAGTCACTTGCCTGAAGATAACGGACTAGGAATTGGCGAAGCCAGGATTTGAGCCTCGTGGCTTGATTCCTATACATACAACCTCCATTTTTCTTGGAGTTGGACTCGGGTGGAGAGCAGATTCCAGACCCAGAGAAGAAGCCCAGCCCCCAGCAGAGGGAGCCAGAGCTGAAGGCAGCCCTGGGGTCTAGGCAGGTTCACAGGGGTGAGGGAAGAGACAGGGCTGTGCAGGGGCCCCCTGGACCCCAGCCTGAGGCTGAAGGGTAATGACAGACCCTCCCTTGGGGTCTCTGAGCCTGCTTTGACCCTGGCTTCCTCCACCGGGACTGGCAGTAGGTTCTAAGGTGTTGCAGCTGAGAAGAGAAAGGACGAGGCAGGTTCTGGCAATACCTGTGGTTTCCAGAGAATAAGAAGGACAAAAGGTGTGCTCATCTAGAACAGGTAAAGCTCTCACCACCAAGGGCTGGACACCCAGGTGGGCATGGGTGCTCCAACTGACCCTGCTGCTCTTTCAAGCTCTACCTTCAGAAACCCAGGGCCTGAGGCTTTCCCTCTCAGACCATTTGGGCTGAAACTCAAACGGCATGCACCGCACTAAGGATTAAAAAAAGGACAATCTCCCCCCTTCGTGTGTCAATACATACTGCCCCAGCCCCTCCTCCAGGGCCTTCAGGACCCTGCTCCAGCCCAGAGCCTGGTGTCCCTTCTGCTTGGTTGGAGCATGTGGCACTCATGCCAAACATCACGGCTGAGAATAAGAAGAACAAGTGCCCTCAGGAGCAACTTCCCTCGACCTTGGTCCCACTTGCTGCTCATACGTGAAATCTACTCTCAGCTCCTTCATGACTATTTTGAAACTCTTGGAAAAGACAAGACACAAACTCAATGCCAACATGCTCCATACTCTTTCCCAGCACACACTGCTGCTTCTCGCTCTCTTGTCTGGCCAAAATCCTCTATATTTTACTGTCTAGTTGGCACGAGGTGTTCAAATCCTGTTGAGGCAAAGAGTCTGCTGACATGCAGTTTCCCCTTTCCTCTACCCAGCAGAGCTTGCCGTTCCTTATCTCTTTTCTTTGGATCCTGTAGGACGCCTGAAGTCTATTTGGGACACCAATTAACACTGTGGAAGTGGTGGTGGCTGGGCAGGCAGTAGAATTATTTGACTAAGCACAAGGGCTAGTTGGAAATGTCTTGACTAGAATCCTCTTTCAGCTACTTAATAGATTAATGGCCTTGAACAAGTCATTCCATCGACAGTGTCTTCAACTGTAAAATGGGGAAAATAAGAGCAGATAACGCTAAACGCTGCTGTAGGGGTTAAATGTGAGGATGTACATGAAATGCTTAGCAGTGCTTTAGCGCAGAATAAGCGCTTCATAAGTGTGAGCTGCCGTTATTGTTGTTGATTATCACCCTTGCAGCAGAGTGTACAGCAAGGTCGAGGAACAAGTGTGCTGAATCCTAACGCGGACCCCTGAAACCCAGACACACAGTTATGGAATATCACGAGACTGTCAGAAATAGTGTGAGACTGGTGAGGCAGCTCTTTGGGGCGGGAATGCTTTCCTTGCACTCAGCTGCCTCGACTTGCTGAGGATGTGACTATTTCCACAGAAACCATAAAGCATTAGGGCAAATGCAAAAATCTGGGTCTCGTGAGAACCTCTCAGAGTAGGGGATTTGGGCTGTATTTGTAAAGAGGCAAACACAAACTGCCATTGAAAAGTACATGCATTTCCAGGCATTATCTGGTCTTCTGGGAATATGGGGGGTGTTAGCATACCCTGAGAAACCGTTTTCTGAGCAACCCTCCAATGGCCAGAATTGCAGTGGACTCCCTGGCTAACTCAGGAAGCCCTGGGGGGCTCTGGGTGTGGGTTGTGTGTGCACCAGAGAGGGATCTGGAGAAGCCTCACTTCCCTTGGAGCAATGTTTATTCCCTGCCTTATCCTCCAGGAGAAGGCATATGTTTCTTCGATTTGTGGTTTGCAGCAAGGTGCAGTGCAGAGGGGAGTGTGGACGCGCTTGTGTTTGCCATGAAATTAAATAAGAGCAATGATACATAGCCAATGTGTACCCATAAATTTCAGGAAGGAAAATTCCAGTGTGGCATGAGGATAGAAGTAGCTAATGTATTAGAAGAGAGTGGCACTGAATCTTGTACGAAACGAGAGAAATATAATTTCCCAGCATTATCTTGTCCCTTTCTTAATTGCCTACCAGGATGCATTCATCAACTAGCATCCCTGAACCCAAGCTTTTGACTTGTGTGCATTTTCATATAAAACTGGCTTGTGTTTTAAGTATAAAATACACTGCTTGTGCTATCACACCAGACACATAAAATGGATAAAAATCTTCACTTGTCAGTTTCTAAATACAACGCACTTTGCAATGCAAGGCTGGGAACACAGGGCATGGGACAATAAATACGGGGTTGAGGGGTGTCAGCTGGGCTGTATTTACTGCTTAGCAGCTCACACCACTCCTGGGGCTCTCTTCAGCCTTGGGGTGGCTGGTAGGGAGAGGATGGCTGGCAGTCCAGGCAACTCCCGTCCCAGGGGGCAGCTCAGTCTCCACATTCCAGACCTGGAATCACTGGCTCGGAGGAAAGATACCCTCCAGTTCCTTTTAACCCTAAGAACCCAGAACGCATGTGGAGAACATGTGGGATAACCAGTGACTTCCGCACTTGATGGAGGAGAGAGCGTGAGGGCCCCAGAAAGCAGGCCCGTGTGCAGACCTTAACATCTCCTCCAGAGGGGAAGGTCTTGTGGAGATACAGCCCCAAAGAGGCAGAATGCAGAAACTGACACTGGTCCCCAAACCAACTTTGCCAGCAGGAAAGAGGCCAATTACCCTTAAATGCAATAATCCCTAAGGAGACAGAAGGCAGGCTCCTGTCTGCTCACGCTTTAAAAGGCCCTATTAATAGTAGTAATAGTATAATTATAAAAATGCGCTTTCATCAACTGTAACCAGTGTTCCACACCACTGCAAGGTGTCAGTTACGGGGGGGTTATGGGGATCCTATATTTCATGCATGATTGTTCTGTAAACCCACAACTTCTCTAATAAAAAAGACAGAAAGAAAAGTAAATTAACTTTACTCCTGGGAGCAGAAAAAGGCCCTCTTCCTTCCTGTGCAACCTGCCATAAAAGCTGTATATGGTAAGAGCTTGGCACATAAAGCCAGAGACATATGGGTATAATTCCCAGTTCTGACACTGAGTGGCTTTTGTTGTTGTTTTTAAAGATTTTTTTTCTTTATTTCTCCCCCCCTGTGGCCGTTGGGCAGTTTGATGTAGTTGTGAATTCCCAAAATATAATTGGATCATGCTTGTAAACTGATCTGTTAATCTGGGCCTGATTAAGTTATGATTAGGGCATTGACTGGGCCACGGCATTAGGGCGTTGAGCCCCACCCCTTGGTGGGTGGGGAATCGAATATAAAAGGCAAGGCAAACAAGAGTAGAAGCAGTTTTTGAGAAGCAGTTTTGATGTTGGAAAGAAGGCCCCAGGAGAAGAGAAGTAGCCATTCGCCTGATCGTCTACAGCTGACCTTGTGGAGGAAACAGGAGCTAAGCCCGGAGAGAAACGCAGCCCCGGGAAGAGAGGAACCCCAGAAGCCTGAACCCTGGCCAATGCCAGCAGCTGTCTTGCTCTAACACGTGGCAATGGACTGTGGTGAGAGAAGAAACTTAACACTTTATGGCCTGGTATCTGTGGACTTCTACCCCAAATAAATACCCTTTATAAAGACCAACCCATTTTTGGTATTTCACATTAGCACCCCTTTGGCTAACTAATACACCCCCTTCCTCATTGTTTGTGCTCACTGTGTCTGTTGTGTGCTGGACTCTTTTAGAGGGCACCAGAAACCAAACCCAGGACCTCCCATGTGGGATGGAGGCATCCAATCACTTGAGCCACCTCTGCTCCCTGCTTATTGTGTCTGTCATTGTGTTTCCTCCTTGTGTCTCATTGTATCATCTCATTGTGTCAATCTTGCTGCCTTGCTTGTCTTATTTAGGAGGCATCAGGAACTGAACCCAGGACCTCACATGTGATAGGCGGACGCCCAACTGCTTGAGCCACATCTGCTTCCCCTGAATGGTTTTGTTTTTGGCAAAGTACATATTCTCCCTTAGCCTCAGTTTCTTAATCTGCAGTTTGGACCCAATAACAATATCAACCTCAAAGAAGTACAGTGATTTTTTTTCTTTTCTTTTGTTTTATAGTGATTATTGAATTACATATTGCATGTTAACAATTTAGCTGAGTGCCTCCCATCAAGGAAGGTCTCAGTAAACATTAAGTGTCATTATTAGCTTACACCGAAGTTGTACATAAGCAGTTGTATATCAGAAGATTTGCAGGGAACATTGTTTAAAAGTTAAGATTTTTGACGTCAAAGAAGGTTCGGTAACTTACCCAAAGCCACACAACTAGGCCAAGCTTATCTTCTTTAATTTTCATAGTTTTTAACATGTAGCTCCTGTACATGCTGTTGCATTGTTACCTCAGTATTTCACTGTATGTATTTGTGTACTGTTGTAAGTGATATTTTTTTAAAAACTGAGTCCCAATTGTTCGATGCTAGTACATAAGAATACAAAATGTATGTTTTTAGATACTGTGACCTGGAAAAACTCATTTATTAGTTCTAGGGACTTTTCTGGCTTCTCTGAGATGTTCTATGAAGACAATTATGTCATCTGAGAATAGAGACAATTTATTTCATTTTTTCTTGTGCATATGTCTTTTATTTCTCTTTCCTTCTTGCATTGGCTGAGACTTTCAGTACAATGTTGTATAGAATTAATGAGAGAGAAAATCATTGCCTAGACATGATATTAAGGGGAAAGTAATCACTCTTTCATATTAAGTATAATGTTAGCTATAGGTTTTAGTAGATATCCTTTAGCATGTCAAAGAATTGCCCTTCTATTCCTAAGACATTTATAGTTTTTACCATGAATGGATGTTGAATTTTGTCAAATGCTTTTGTTTGTATCTATTGAGACAGTCGTATGATTTTTCTTCTTTATTCTGTTAATAGAAATTACATTGATTGCTTTTCAGGAGATAGTATTTTTATTTTATAAAATTGGCAGAACTGTAACTCTAATGGAATGATTTTGTCTGAGATTAGACATTCTGATTCAGAGAACTTTTGTCGTGAAATTGGAGAACGTATTTTGACATCCGTGGTAAATTTAATCAATGGATATCTCTGTAGGTCCACAACAGGGACACCTGCTTTGGAGCACCAGTTGGTCCAGTGGAGTTTGTTCCATGTGAAACTGTCCTGTGCCGTTACTTTCTGAAATGAACTCCTTTCGACACGTTAGCTCTCCAATCTGGGAGTCAAGGGTTGTGTAGCTCAGCTCAAAGGCTGAGCAGTGCTCAAATCAGGGCTGAGCAGAGCGTCTTGATGGAGACCAGCCCAGGTCGGTCATTGCTGAGGATTGGGGATGCTGCAGAGATGGCTGGACCTGAGTGGGCAGGGCATAGGACTGGCACAGCCCCTGCCCTAAAGATGCCAGGACAGAGCCAGGAGGGGTAAAAGTGATTATAATGAGCTCACCCACAGGCACTGCTTCCAGAGCTTTCCAGGCTCTGAAGAAAAGCAAAATGTGTGGGAGCTTGGATAGGTCTGCATTAGTAAAAGACTGATTTATCAGGTCCTGATTTTTACCCAAAAAAAATGTACCTTTTGTCCCCTAAAACAGTAACTGTTACTGCCTAAATAATACCTGTGCGCATTATACTGTGCTTTCATCATTCAAGCCTGATCCATCTTAGGCTTAAATGTGCCCTGTTGGTGCTTCTGCCCTTGGCTCCTTTGCCACCTGTGCACTTTGTCTCATGTGCCTCTAACAAGAGTGCTTCCATGGAAAGAGAGAAAAACTTAAATCTTGCAACACACAACAGTAAGAGCCACTTCTTTCCCCATTTAGTTTCCTCCCTTGCAGTCTGGTGGAGAGAGGAGTTCTCCCAGCGCAGGTGCCCAGCTGGTATTCTGGTTCGCATGATCCATATGAAGGAAGCCATGTATTAAATTGAGATGAGCCCTTGCATGCCGTCGCAGGAAGTGAGGGTTGGCTGGAAATGGCGGATCAGCTCATGTGGGTGAGAGATGGCAGCTGGGATCATAAACTGCTGCTCCTGGGCAAAGAACCGAATTATTAAAACTGTTGTTTATGGACCTTATCATTTACAAACAGGTGAACACAGAAAAAGGACTTTCAATTTCCCTAAATTAATTTTCAGCTGAGGGTTCTCTTGTGTTAAAAAGATAAGAAACTTGTATAGAATTACAGTACAAGAGTTTACAGCTGTCTAAAGGACCTGCAAGTCCAAGGTTATTAAACAAATATGGATAAAATGGCATTTGTCAGAATGATTGTTATTCTTTATGACACATTTTAAAGATTGAAATGGCTTTGAGATTTAAAAATGCCCTTATTCATGATCCCATCACCTGTGGACGGCAACCTGGGTTCAGTGAAGATGGCTCTAAGAATTCACTGGTGACAAAAGAGGCAGGATATGGATGCATTGTAAGGCCAAACCTGGTGCCATTATTGTGGAATAATATGCAGAAGCCCTGCCCCAAAGCCAGCGATGCTTGTTAAGCGAAAGATTCCTCAGCATTTCAGGGCAAAGAGGTACTAGCCTTTTTTTTCACCTCTACTGATTTGTGCCACTGCCCACCTTGCAAGTAAGTAACCCCCACACACCCACACATACTCACTTCCATACTACTTCCATACTACTCTTTTTATATACCTCTCCCTCCATACCCCACACATTCCCCAACATGCACGCACGGACAAACCACAAGTGTCTGCACAATAATCGTGATGGTGAAATTTACAGTAATCATGACCATTATTTACTGGGTGCTTACGAAGTCTAAATGTCTTACTAAGCATTTCACATACATTAGCTCGTTTTCACCTCCATACTTGAAGGTATTACTACAGCCATTCTACCAATGAGAAAACTGACTCTTGAAGCTTGGGTATCTAGCTTACGTTCCCATCAATAGCAGAGCAAAGACTCAAAAATATAACTTCTTGAAGCCAAAGCCCATGTTTCAGGCATTCCGTAATGCTATGTGATTCATTCGCTCGTACAACGTGTAGTTATTGAGTAACTGCTATGTCCTGGGTACCATGCTCGGTATCTTCCTAACTGTCTGCACCTGTGCCACACACACAGCCATCTTCATCCGCACCTGGGAACACAGTGATGACACTCGTGTGTTATTGGTAACATTGGAACAGTTTCTATAAAGAATTTATTTTCTGGTTCTTGTCTTTGTCCAGTCTTCTATTTATTCATATTATGTCATTACAAATTATTCCAGGGCACACTCAAGGCCCACCTGAGGGTCAGGTTTCCCTTTACCACCCCAACTTACAGGACTGCCTCCCACACCTGGGTTTTCTCTATTTTACTTAGCAATTGCTAGTTGCGACCATATGTCCTTTTGTCCATGCTGGGTGGTAAAACTTCATAGACTATATTTGCATATCCTCCCTGAGAGTGGAACTGGGCATTCCATTTAAGCTTGATAAATTTCCCCTGAATGAACGGATATTTCAACAAATAACCCAGAGATTATATGTTCAAAAGAGTAATGAAAACAGCAACTGGCAAATAAACCACAGTAACTATTTAAAAAGCAAATCAAGGTTTGAAGCCTTTGGGGAAAATGTTACCAAATAACAAAGCCAAAGGGATGATTCCAGCAGGAGCACTGTGAAGCGGAGAGGATCCAGGACAACGGACGGGGGATAATTCCACTTTTCCATTAGGAAACACTCCTCCAACTGGAGGCTTGGGCCGAAAAAAAAGGGCCAATTTGTCCTTATGACACAAACTGAAGTGAAATGGCTGTGCTTTATGTCAGCCACGGTCTCTGGGCTCACAGAAACCCGGAATGTGGCCCAGAGGTCACAGATGCTTCTGTAATTCTTCAAGACCCGACTCCCCCATAGCAGTGTGGGAACAGGTCTCTCGGGATCAGATGTTCAGGGGTCCTGCTGTGCAGGACACCCAGAATTGACATGCAGTAAAGTAGCCCCTGCTTCAATCATTTTGCTCTCAGTACACAGAACAAAGGCTTAGGCTTGGAGGGATTAAAGAACGAATTATTCCAAAGGAAGAAGCTTTAGCCTCAAGACATAAAAATAGAGAGAAACTTGTTTAAAAAAAACACACACAACAATGTAGGATTAGATTATGAACTTGTTCACTGAACAGTTACATGGCAATTTGCTAAGGTAATTATTACCATTAATTCGAGAGCCAATAATTATCCTAGCAGTTCTACCATTTCATCTCTCATTTATTCTGAACTCCTGGAAGCAGAGTTTGTTCAGATACCTGGTTTGCTTCACTGGTCTAAAAGCCTCTGTCCTAATGACTTTTATAATCTTAGGCATTTTGGGTGGCAACTGCAATTGGCCCTCTTATGTGATGGAAGCAATGCGCTAAGATTCAAGCGGTAATTCATCTGGGTCACCCTTCCTTCTGCCGAGCAGCCCAGCCCGGAGGTTAATAGAAAAGGAGGCATTGGCTGCCATCTTGGATCTCGTTCTGTTTCAATTTTCTAGTCACAAACACCATGATTTTTCTAGCCAGGAGGGGTGAACAGGAGCACATAACTCTCCCCTTAACGTCTTTCCCTCAGGCCCTTTAGTCTTTGGAGTGCAGGACTTAGTGCTAGTTTAATTGAACCGCTGTGCTTGGCTTCTCCTCTGAAAGAGAGAGATATATAGTCCCTCTGGTGACTTGTAACAGATTTCAAACTCAGTGGCATTTAACTCTGTGAATTAAAAGAAGTACTGCTTGAGATTGGGAGCCCAGTGAAAAGTGTGACTCCTGGTACTTTCATGTAAGCAAGCACTTTCCAAAGGGTGCCAGAAAGTTCTGGCATCCCTTCCACTTGCCCATGACAAACTTGCGCTGCTCAGTTCTCTTTTTGGGACCATAGCAATGGACTAGGCTAATGGCAGTATGCGCTAGCTATGGACTGGCCACGACCCAGAGTTTCCACAAACCTGCACGGGGCAGGGGACAAGAGAAAAGCTCCTAACAGCCAAAAGCTAAAGGAAGTTATTCAAGAGAGATGGCACTCAAGTGACAGGGAAGAGACATAAGCCAGGCGGGGGCTGTTGCTAGCTGTGTCTCAGCAGGAGGTGTTGGGACTTTAATTTATTATTGCCCTCCCCTTCCCAGGACGGGAAGAGCAGCATGGAGAATATTACAAGTTAGAGCCTTAATCCAAAGTGAATTTTTCCTAGCCAGTTCAGAGCAATGAAACACAACCACTTTTGAATCTCCTAATACCTGCCTTAGCCTCTGCTTATGATGAGTCCATGGAGATGCATGCACCATGTCCCCTACCCTCAAGAGAGAGACAGACATGGAAGCAGAGAACTTCCGAGCAAGAAGATGTCATGCCTGAAGCAGCGTGTGGTCCTGGGGACGAGGCTAAGAGGGCCTCTGTGGAGAAGAGCAAGACAGAGTTCTCATGCCTGACTGCAAATCAACCTCCCCAGTGGAGGGAGTGGAATGGTCCCAGAGCCTCCGTGTAAGACGAACCGGAGTTAAGGGCTGAGTGGCTAGAGCTGCGACAGTGTTTACAGGAGGCCAAGGGTTCCTCACAGACACCAGCAGGACAAGGGGAGGGAGTGGTCATCTCCCAGTCCGCAGTCAAGCTGAACCCCAGGACCTCACTGCAGGGCAACATGCTTTGCCACACAAACAAACCCATAGCTTTTGAAAAAGAGCTGAATTTGTACGCCTCCTCGTGACCTGGGGTGATGGGGCACAGGACACGAAGTTTCTCCTCCTCCACAGGGGAACGGAAATGAGACAGGCCCCTTGTGATCCAGGTGCAGGGCAGCTGGCAGAGTATCAGTGGGCATCAAACGGATTTGCTGCATTGTTTGTGTTTTCAGCGCCATGTTTGAAAATAGGTGTGATGCCCACAGAGAAAGCCAACCCCCTTTCATGGATGGCACGTCTCTCATGAGCTGCTACCCTGCTCCTACTGGAACCCTCCCTTGGCCAGTCAGTCCCACGTTGCGCAGGTGAAGCTCTTCTGTGCTCTGGATGGTGAACCCCCATCAATGAAGACCCCATGTGGGTGGAACAGATGACGATGACAAAGGAACCCTGACCCTGACATTGGAACCTGGGGAAATGACCCTTTCTTTGGGCCTCAGTTCTCCCATGGCATCACCTGAGGACATGGCAGATGGAGTAAGATCCCTTCCAGGGAAGCTATAAAGAAATATTAAAAATTCAGAAGATAGCATCCAATTTTATGATTATAAAATGTGAGAAGCAACCCAGCACCAGCGCCATGTGGAGGTGGGAGGGAAGAGAAGAGACGTAAACATGCAAGGTCTCCTGAAGCCGGGCTGTGCTCAGCAGCACTCAAGCAGGGAGAAGGAGGGAGAGGCTGGATCCTTCATCCAGTGCCTCGGGCTCCTCAGGGAGCAGAAGATCCTCATCATTATGTTGCTCTACCTCGGCGAAGATGCATCGCCCAAACAGAAGGGATAACTGATGCCGGAAGCAGAGTCTCTCCCTGTTCAGGGAGTTGTGTGTCAGGACGCACCTCCTTGATGAATGTCTGCTCTCTGGAGATTCTGGGCCCATGCAGTTACCAGGCCTTGCAGGGAGCCTGGCTGCCTAGCTAGGTCCCAAATGGCTACGAAACACAGATAATTCTGATTTGTTGTTCTGCGGTGAAATCCCTCGAGTGATGTCCACATCCTGGAATCGTGACACAGGCTCAAAGACCCCGAAGTGGTCTGTGCACCTGAGTGTCCTGGGTGCTGGCACCTTCTTAGGCACAAGACACCTGAATGCAAGCCTGAGACCCCAGAGGCAC
This sequence comes from Cabassous unicinctus, assembly GCA_029593785.1. Lineage (NCBI taxonomy): Eukaryota > Metazoa > Chordata > Mammalia > Cingulata > Chlamyphoridae > Cabassous > Cabassous unicinctus. Next base: position 17,199 of record JAQZBX010036858.1, read on the forward strand.
CAACGTGCAATCGCTGGAAGGTGATCCTGGGAAGCTTGATGCCTAGCACCTTTGCCACTGGTTTAGTTAGTGTGCTCACCGAAATGGGATCTGAGGCTTCACTGCTTCTCACGGGGTGGGGTCCCTGCACTCCCTAACGTCGCACGAGGCTCCATGTGCCCAACACCAGCTCAGAACTTCCCTCCTTCATGGTGTGCTTCCTGGGGCCCTGGTCACCCCCATTTTCCCAACCGAGGCGCCTCCCAAGTTCCCTGCCTCATGGCCCTCTGCTCACTTTTACACACCTTCCGTTCCAGTCACTTCCTGAATACACTGCACCTTTTAACCGTTCATTAGATTCGCCATTTTGTTCCCACCGCCCCCTCATCTGGAATGCTTTGTCTCCTCTAATTCCCCGAGAAGAATTGTCTCCTCTTCTGGGACATCTTCCCTATTATCTCCAGCTAAAAGTGACCCCCTTGCTCTCACAAACTCGGGAACTCTGGCAGTATGCTGGAGGTTGTGCACGTCTATTCCCAATTCCATGCTCAATGATGTCACATTGGCAGCTTGAGATCAGCCATGGAAGGAATGTCGTATTTACACCATGAAAACTGGAATATGCATCCAATCGGGTTTTGTTTTCCAGAGAGCTCATTTACAAGTACACCACTGAACTTAACAAATTCTGACTTATGGTACAGTTATTTATGTACACGTTGTGTCTTACCCACTCAGGTTGGCTTACGGAGGGCAGGACCTGTGTCTGATTCAACTGTTTATTTGGAACCCTTGGCACAGTAAATTACATATAGGGGGCAATCAATAAATTTTTACTGAAGGGATTTTCTATGCTAAAGGCATTTATATCTATCTTGTTTTTCCTTTTGCTCTATTTTATTTTAATCTCCACTACACAAGATTTTGGTATTCTTTTGGAAAATAAAATAGTAATTGTGGACAAAGAACTTGGTAAAATAATAGAGCATGTTTTGTAAGAATGTTGCTCTGTTTACAAACAACACACATGGATTTCAATAGAATCCAAAACCATATTGTTTTCTGCAAAGACAGCAGGCTATCTGCTCTCCTCAAGGAGACGTGTTTGTTCTTCTGAGGATGAAGGTCTCTCTTGTGAAGAACAGACTCCTGGAAACAATTGGCAAAGTCACAAAATAGTTGTGGCTCTTAATCTTTCATTTGTTTTTTGTTGTTGTTTTTTTTCCAGAGCAAAGACTCCAAACAAACACATTTTTTATTCACTTGTTTTCGTTTGTCAAAGGGCTGCCCTGCTGATACAAAGTACCAGAAATGGGTGAGTTTTTATAATGGGAATTTTATAAAAATTTTCCAAAGCTTCAAATGTCCAAATCAAGGCACCATCAGAGGTGCTGTCTCGCCAGTCAGTTGCTGTTGATCCGGGTGTCCTGCTACATAGCAATCAAGCATATAGAGCTGCTCGGTGGACCCAGTTTCTGGGACCTCTTTCCGTGCCTCTGTGCTCTGTTGGTTCCAGATTCCAGGACCTCTCTCAGCCTCTCTGGGCATCTCTGTTTTCCTGCAGTCCTCTCTCTCACGTGGCAGAATCAATATGGTGGCTTCCTGTGTGTGTCTCTCTCTGTGTCTCCATGTAGATTAGACCCAGCAAGAGGGTAGAGGCCCAAGCTGGCTCACACCTCTCTGAGGCAGTCCAAACAAAAGCCCTAAATCAGTCTTATCAAGTGATCTAATCGAAAGGCCCTTAACTGAGTTTAATGCATTCAAAGTACCCCACACCCACAGGAATGGATTAGTTTAAGAACATAATCTTTTGTGATTCAAAAAGGAACTTCAAACTGTCACACCCATTTTCTTAGACCATAATTTACCTTCTGTATCCCCTAACTATGAACTATTTTTGATAAGAAAATCTCCAGAGAAAACCTGCTTTGGATCCTGTCTGGCATTGGAAGAGGTACAACTCAAGAATAATCATGGTTTTCATAGTCCTCAGGAATGGAGTGAAAGGGACAGCCCCATGGCATCAGTATCTGTTTCTAAATGTTCCCAAATGCTTATTTCCAAGGAAAATAATGCTAATAAGTATTAATGGTTGGAAACACAAATCTGGCTCATATTAGCAGAAAAGCATTTTAGGTAGCTCAAAGATTCAACAAAAACTGCTGAATCAGATCTAGAAAACAAGCAGTCATCAATAAAAGCCAGGTGGCAGGAGATAGCCTAATTCATGTCACAGTTAAGCTGTCACCACTGACAACTCATTTCCTAAAATCTCAGCACCACTCTCACCCTGTGGATAATTTCTCAGCTCTATCTGGATGTTTGAGTTGCTTCTTCCAGATGCAATGTCCTGGGCAAGAGCCCAGATCACAACTTGTGGGCCTTTTTAGGCTTCTGCAGTGGGAAATGGGCACTGCCTCTCATAAGAATTCCACTTTAAGGGAATGGCTGCAAAGAAGGAGGGGGACTGGGGAGACAAAACACAAAATAAGAACTACCCACACAAGTGCAAAGTGAAAGAAAGAAGGTAGGCGGCAATAAAGCAAGACTATTACTGATCTGCCTGTGTCTGTGTCTTTACAGGTAGAAAGAGACCCTGAAAGTCTTCCACAATTCAAAACTGTCAGCGAGCTAGATTTTGAAGACATCTAAAAGTTGACACACTACTTAATTTTACAAAGAATCCCTTCCAATCCCCTTTATCTGTTAGGTCAGGTGAAGTCTTTGGTCCAGCATTTGTTTCTAAAGTGAAATAAATATTTGGAATAAGAAATACCTGATTCACTCAAGATACAAAACAAAACTGACAAACCAAAGAAAAACCCCTTAATGTACTTAGGCACTAAAAACAATGAACAATGAGTTAACTCTGTAACAATTTTCCCATTATACCATTCAAAGAACAATGACTGGCTTTCCAAAATTGTGGAAAGTCATGTTGATATTCAGAAAGCCACTGTGATACCCATGGCCCTTTCTACCAAAAGCTCATTTGGCGCAGTTAGCCGTCATTACGTCACACAGATTGGTCTAAGCTCATCATGGCCATTCCGTCCTCCTTGCCAGGGATCGGCTTGGAGTGGGCATGCAACCTGCCTCTGACCAAAGGGATTTGAAGGGAAGCCTGTCAGGAACCTTGCTGGAAGATGCAGAAAGAGATATGTTACCCACTGTGTACGTTGTGAGGATCACATGTTATGCCCCAAACTGCTGCAGTCACCATGTTACCTGAACATTAAGGCAGCACTTTGAAAAAGACTCAAGGGAAACACAAGAGGTGCAGATCCAGATCCATGACAATGCTCACATCCTATCCTAAAGGACAAAGCAAGACAGGATCAGAGAAACAAGCGAATCTTTCTGCCCTTAGGAAGGAGGCAATAGCAAACTCTGACAAAAGATCCCCCTTTCTTTAGAATGAACCCCCTCTGAAGAGTCGGCCTTCATGTGCCTCCTTCCTACCACAACAAAAGTCCATCTGGTCAGATTTTCTGAAAGAAACATTTGAAGCAAACCCATTTTTCAGTATGGTGAGGCTTATTGCATTTTAATTTATATTAAAACAAAAATATGTGCATAGATGATATCTTGTTGATGGGAGTTGAGAAAATCACTTCCATTAAGGTGGTTTGCTTTAGTGAAAGAAAAATTGAACTCAATTAGTTGGTTTGACAGGAAGCAGGTCCATTGATGAAGGGTTGAGGCAGTAGAGCTACCATCCATTCAAACCATATGTCCCGCAAGTTTCATAATGCACCAGAATCTCATAATCTTCAAGTAAGCATTATTAAACCCATTTCTCTAGTAAAGAAACGGGGTTTCGAAGATGTTAAGTAAATTGTCTAAGATCATTCAGCTAGTAATTAGCAGCCCTGGAATATGAAAGCAGCATGCCTGACTTAAGAAACCTATCTTTATCCATTTCTTAATTCTAGGGCTAATGAGCTCAGTGGGAAAAAGTGCTGGGAGAAAGTTCATCTGGTCTTTCCTTTTCTCATCTCTTATTTTTTCTTTCCATTTTCTTCATTCCTTTTAACACATATAGAGCAACTATGAAGGACACAAAGCTGACTCAAGACAGGTTCTACTCTTGCTGCCTACTAAAGGGGCTAAGCCATGCACACAAATGACTACAACTCAAGGTGGAAGGTGATAAGCACTGCAGATGAGACAAATGAAGGTCTCCAGAATGGTGTGCAGTTAACTCATTGTTCATTGTTTTTAGTTGCCTAAGTACAAGTTTAAAAGAGAAATGACTGATTTCATAACAGAAAATGTTTTATGAGGAATGCAGAAGAGTGGTTCTCTTTGAAAACAAGCAATCAAAGAGTCTGTTGCGCTTAGATAGGCATAAATAGGATCTCAATGTTTAGAAATGACAAAACCTTGGGAAGATAGCACAAGGGATTGGACTTGTCTCAGGTTCTGGAGATATTCATTTGTCTTGATGGATATAAGTTGATCCTAAATGTGACTTCTATTGTCCCAAGACTTAGCAGGTTAGATTCATGTAAGCTGAATGACTAGAGGAGTGGCTCGTCCTCCTGAGACTCTGTATCTGTTCCATCCACAAGGACTCATTTCCTGAGTTGATAGTTCACACAGGCTCCTGAGGTCTTAACGTAGACAACAGCCTGCCACTGAGTAGAAACAATGGTGTCCCAAGATTCCTTCTGTCTCAGTAAACTTTTTGTCCCTCTTGAGAATAGATGGGGAGTGAGAGAATGAAACATTTCTTAAACTTTTAGTGTGTTAAGGAACAACAGGGGTCAGTAGTACCATGCCCATGTTGATAATTATCCGGGGGCAGGAAGGTAATTTATTACACCCCATAACTGAGATTGGGAGATGGGAAAAAATACAAAACAATCACGTCAATCAATGTGACCTTCCTTTACCCCTGAAAAGTAACTACTGCTATCTGAATCAAGAGTGGAGGAGATATTCTAGTTAACAAATCTATAGATATATATCTTTGTCTATCTACATGTTATGTATTGTATAACTATTATATCTATATTGTGTATCATATAATATAAATTATATCTGTATTATCTTCTATGCTTTCATGAAGCTCTTGCAATGACTATTTGTTCATTCAGATTTAAAAACACCCTCAGGCTGGTTGCCCTGTTTCTCATTACATGGTCCCAGCCCATAGACAAATGCAATTAATGAGCTCTAAAAGGACTCCCTAAAGTGACTGTTTTTATATTCTCTCAGGACCGTCATAAAGTCATAGAAATAGATCTCCTGGGACTATTTAATAATCTATAATTAAAGCAGAGGAGCCAGTTAGAAATATTCAAATCCACAATTCTATAGGAGAGTGTGGATTCACTGAGCAAGCAACATAAGCAACAAGAAAATTGCCAAAGTTTCCTTATCTTGATTCAATTCAAACTACACTTCCCAGCAGAACTTCATAGTAGACCATCTAGAGAAGTGGAGACACAGGACTAGAACATAGTCCCTCAGGGATTGCAGCCCACCATGCAATAAAAGGCTATGCAGTCAGCCATGGAATGCCAGGCAGATTGTGGTTAGTGCTGCACGACAGGTACGGATAAGTGCCATGCGGTTCAGAAGAGATGGAATGCGTGTGTGACTGCAGAATCCGTAAAGGTTTCATAGATAGTTGGTGTTTCAGCTGCACCTTGATAGATGGATAGAAAGAATTTCAACACATACAGACGGGGAGAAAACATTTTAGAATGCATGAAAGGAAAGCTGTGTGAGGGCTCACTGTGGAGACAATACAGCTTAGTGAAAAAGGGCAAGAGCTGGCATCAGACAAAAACGGATTCACATCCTGGTTCTATCACTTTTGAACAATATGACTTAATACATCTTACCTGATTTCTATAAGCATCATTTTTTTCATATATAAAATGAGAAGAACATCCCTTCTGTTAAGGTAGTTTGCTTTAGAGAAAGAATAAATGGATCTTTTGTTTTGTTTTGAACCTTACCTAACATAGAGTCTAGCCCACTGAGAGACTCTTATTATTTCCTCTTCTTTAGGACCACTTCGCTCTGCCTAACAAACCACTTTCACCACCTCTAGGAAGACTTTAGGCCTCCATTCATTCATTCATCTATTCCACAAATATTTACTGAGCATCTTATGCACTTTCTTCTTCTACTGTCTGCTGTACTTATTCTTAGTGTACCACTTGCCTTGAGATCAGAAAAGGGTCACATATCTCTGCCTTCTCTTGTTCTAAGAACCTTGATGGTCATGGTTTAGGACTTCCTGGTGACCTACAGAAGAGGCAGATGTGAGTGACTCAGATTTAAACAAAGCCGGAAACCCATCTGTCAACAAGGCAGGAAACCCACCTGCTTCAGCACAGCAGTGCTGGAAGATTCCAGACTTAGCTCCAAGGAAATGTCAACAAGGAACCCTGACTGTGGGACTAAATTTCCTATTTCTATCTGTCATTTGAAAGCTCTGGCATAATGCAGTGCCGGTTCCCAGAAGAACACACCTTGGCACAGACTGAGTGTGTCGTAGGTGCTCACAGCCCAGTAAGGGCACTTGGAACAGAAGGAAGAATATAAATAAAATAAACCAAGTGCATTAGCAACTCACTTCTCTCCATATGTTAACATAATCGCAGCTTCCTTGGTTTCCCGCATGGTCTTCAGGCGCTGTCTCAAATGCAAAACCTTGCTGCTTGTTTCACTATCTGCGAAAGGAGAAAATAGGGACTGCGTCCTCTATGCAGAAGAAAGAAACACAGTCAAAGATGCAGGGAATCAGCGGAAGTGTCTCATAAGCAAAGCTGTTGCCGCGAGGTCGCTGGGAGAATCCTTTATCCTGTGGTAAAAATGA
>JAQZBX010036859.1:0-24028 GCA_029593785.1 Cabassous unicinctus
TTTTTTTTTTTTGCTTTGATTTTAAAACAAAAGGCATTATATCATGTTTCTGTGCCCGTGGGAATGTAGAGGGGTAAACTGATCTTAACAGAGAGAGCTGATAAGATCAGGGTTACATGTATTGGAATCTTGATCCTGTGCTGTCCATTCACACTGCCCAGCTTGCGTCTCTGCTTGTGTGTCTGTTGGACTTTGTGCTGTATTAGGCTTTCTCCAAGATGGCTACTATCAGCTACAGATTCACAAATGAAGCAAATTAAGAGGGAAGAAAGAGATATTTCTTCTTTCAACATTTGTATAGATTCCAGAAAATATTCTGACTGGTCCTGATTGAATAGTACTTGTTGACTGGCAAACTGAAGTCACATACTTATATCTATGGCTAGTCACTGGTATCTTTTAACAGAACATAAAGTGTTATGGAAAGGCAATATAATAATTTACATAGTACACTATAATCATGACATTCTTAAAACCTAAATGACACTGCTTACTAAAATATTACATTGTAATAGCAGATATATCTAGTAAAATTGAGAAAGGAATTAGGGTGTATTTTTTTTAATTATGAGAGAAATTGTGGGTTTACGGAACAATCATGCATAAAGTACAGGATTCTTATATAACACCCTACTATTAACACATTACGTTAGTGTGATACATTTGTTACAACTGATGAAAACACATTTTTATAATTGTACTATTAATTATAGTCCACGGTTGAACTTTAGTTTTGTGTAGTGCAGTTTCATTAATTTTTAAAAAAATTCTATTACCATATATACAATCTAAACCACATTCATGTAGATATTGGTATAGATATAGAGATGATAGATATAGAGATAGAGATAGAGATAGAGATAGAGATAAAGATAGAGATAGATAGATATAGACAGATAGATAGTGATAGATAGAGATAGAGATAGATTTCAGTGCTGTTAATTACGTCCACAATGTAGTGCTACCATCACCACCATTCATTACCAAAATATTTCCATTGTTCCAAATAGGAACTGTGTATTTTAAGTCTTAACTCACTATTTCCTATTCCCACCCTATCCCCAGATAACTTATATTCTAGATTCTGATTCTATGAGTTTTCTTATTCTAATTATTTCATATCAATGAGAACATGCAATATTTGTCCTTTAGTGTCTGGCTTATTTTGCTCAACAGGATTCTTCAAGGTTCATCCATGTTGTCTCATGTCTCAGAACTTCATTCTTTTTTCCAGCAGAATAATATTTCATTGTACGTATATACCACAATTTATTGATCCATTCATCATTTGATAGACTCTTCAATTGCTTCCATCTTTTGGCTATTGTAAATAATGTTGATATGAAAATCAGTGTGCAAATATTTGTTTGATTCCCTCCTTTCAGTTCTTTTGGGTATATACATAAAGGTGGGATTGCCAGATCATATGGTAATTCTATATTTAACTTTCTGAGGAACTGCAAAACTGTCTTCCACAGTGGCTACATCATTTTACATTGCCACCAGCAATGAATGACTGCTATCTGCATCCTCTCCAACACTTGTAGTTTTCTGTTTTTTTAATAGTAGCCACTCTTGTGGGGGTGAAATGGTATCTCATTGTGGTTTCGATTTGCATTTCCTTGATGTTGAGCATCTTCTCATGTACTTTTGGGCCTTCTGTATATCCCTTCAATTTCTAATAACAACTAAAAGAATCAAATATTTAGGAATAAACTTAACCAAGATATAAAGAACTTGGACACAGAAAACTATAAAACATTGCTAAAAGAAATCAAAGAAGACCTAAATAAATGGAAGGGCATTCCATGTTCATGGATTGAAAGACAAAATATTGTTAAGATGCTAATTCTAACTAAAAGGATTTACAGATTTAATGCAATGCCATTCAAAATTCCAACAACCTTCTTTGCAGAAATGGAAAAGCCAATCATCAAATTTGTATGAAAGAGTAATGGACCCAGAATAGTTGAAGCCATTTTTAAAAAGCAGAAAGATGTTGGAAGACTTACACTTGCCAATCTTAAAAACTTACTGCAAAGCTACAGTCATCAAAACAGCATAGTACTGCCATAAGGACAGACACATAGACCAATGGAATTGAATTGAGAGCTCATAAATCAACCCTCACATTTATGGCCAACTGAATTTTGGCATGGGGGCAAAGACCCCTCAATTGGGAAAGAATAGTTTCTTCAACAAATGGTGCTGGGAAAACTATATTTCCATTTGCAGAAGATTGAAGGAGGACTCCAACCTCACACAACAAAAATCAACTCAAAATGGATCAAAGACATAAATATAAGAGCCAAAACTATAAAACTTCTAGAACAAAATGTAAGGAAGCATCTTCAGGACCTTGTGGTTGGCAATGGTTTCTTATACTTTATACCCAAAGCACAAACAACAAAAGAAAAAAATAGATAAGTGAGACCACATCAAAATTAAACACTTTTGGGCCTCAATGGAATTTATCATGAAAGTAAAACAAAAACTGATACAATGGGAGAATATATTTGGAAACCACACAACTGATAAAGGTTTAATATCCAAAATAGTTAAAGAAATCCTTCAACTTATCAATAAAAAGATAACCCAATTTAAAATGGCAAAATACTTGAATAGGGTCTGTTTTTGATGGTATATGATGTCTTTCACCTTCCAAAGGGTGTATTCTGTTTTTGTTTTTGTTTTGTTTTGTTTTGTTTCCCTCACTAAGGGCAATAGGGAGTTTGTGTGGAGTTGTTTTTTTTGTTTGTTTGTTTGTTTGTTTCTCCCTAGAAACTTTCATCAATGTAAGAACAGATGAAAGTGAGCTTCTCAAAGAATTGTAGGGCAACAGGAAAGATATTTGGGGATATGAATATCTGAAGAAAATGGCACAGATGGTTTGTGAGAATCCAGACCATTATTTTGGGTTTCAATGGCTGTGTGCTATTTTCTCAGAAAGACATCTTCACTGAGAAAAGAAAAGATGAATGCATTTATGTATGTATATGTATGTATCAGTATGTAAATAATGAAGAATCTCATTTAGCAACAGTTTTGATTTGAAATTTTAAATGCCATTTGATTTCAGATTAATTACTGTCACAAAAACAGAAAATATTTTCCCTTTGATTCAGTTCAAATCTAAGCATCTTTGGAATTTCTGAAAGCCAAATGATATTCTTTACTTTGGATTGAAGACCAACACAGTTTGCAATAAAGACAGAATTATGAAGGTGGCTTAGTAAATGTGACCAATTCTCCTTTGTAACCCTTACCTTCAGGTCTTAGAGTCTACTTTCCAAATACAAATGTAGTCTTATTTTAACTATTTGGTTAGTCACAGGAATGGCCATGAAGGCTTTTTCTCTTCCTTGCAATTTGCCACTTTTTGCAACAGCTAGAGACTGCACAATATCTTCTATCATGGCCTCTTCTCCTCTTCTTTCCTGACAGCCACTCCTCATTTTTACTTTTCTAGCTCTTTCCTACCCCTTCACTCTCCAACTACTCTTCCTCCATTAGCTCATCACCAATAATACTATCTCTAAAGCTTAAGAAGTTGCAACCTGATGCAAGGGACACTGATAGTGTAAGTGGAAACATGTCTATAGTAACTGAAAAGAAAAAGGGAAACACAACCACCCATGAAAATGGTTTAGTAAACTAAAATTATAACCAAGTTTGCACTGCAAGGAATGTAATTTCTCCACATATCAAAATTCTGAATTGCAAATAGGAGTCACTAAGTTTACTCCATAGTTTATAAATTAGACAAACAATGTTAATAGTATATACAGAAAATGGACATGAGTATAAGATGGAAGAGTGAAGTGCTTTCTGTTCCTGGAATATTTTACAACCTGGTAAACATATTCTAGGTACTCTCAGAAAGTGATCTGATGGCCCTGCAGCTTGCATTATAAACAATTATTATGGAGACGTCTTTTAGTTTTCATCAACCCCTCTTGTGGTTCTTTCTGTGAATGTCTTCATTAAATGCCAAAGACTTTAAGCTGATATATCTTGTTCTCATCCATTAAAAATGTTTATTTTTCCAATAGCACTGCTTTTGTAATAACAATACATCAAGAGCTGTTACGTGAGGGGGAGGAGAAACAAAACAAGAATGAGAAAGGTCACAAATTTTAAATTATGTGTTTTTTATATTGTTATTTTTGAAGTGTGTTTAGCACAGAGACAAACTGTACATTTACTGCAAGTCACCAGGATCTAACGAGCACCTAATGTGTCCCATACTTCAAGGTTTTTCAGAGCGGGCCAGTAACTTAGCAACCACAGCTAAACCTTGACAGGAATAATCATTATTTGTGTTACAGCTTCAGGGTTCTCCACTATAAGTTCTTTTTCCCTCTTTTTTTCTTTTCCTTTTGTTGTCTTTTTAAAATTATTATTATTTTTCAAGAGGACTCCAGAACAAGGAAGGAAGAATTTTCCTCCTACTGTTATAGGTCATAAATGGCATGACTGGAGCATAGGCCTGGAGTTAAGAGTTACTTCCCTCAGAGACACTAAGGGAAATAATGGGGGAAAAGGCTTAATGTGGTCACTGCAGTTGAATAGCAGTATGTGTTTGATACCTGTTCAATCACAAAGACCCTTAACATATATGAATTTAATGCTTGAAGTTTTGGCAATTCACAAGTCAACATGAAATTTCATGATGTATAAAATGTTTTAATATTGCTGGGACACAAATTTGTGATGTAAACTGACCAACAGTAGCAATTTGCATGGTTCCTGAGTGAACCTGGCTGACTTCCCAGCATCTCTATTGTGGTCTACCTTAGTTGTTTTCTACTGAAGCATTAAAAAAAACAGAACAAAACTAAAAATGTTATCATTAATGGATTCCCCCACCCCTTCAAAAAGAAAATAAAAATTCTCATGAAGATGATGGAACAGAAGGTGAACATATCTAAGATAGTGTTGATGGCCAGACAGAAAATGAAAGTTTAGTAGGATAACTTTAGGTAGGACTTGACAAGTTTGGAGATTCATAAGAATCCTATAGGTATTGTTCCTGCATTTCAAGGTTCTACCAGAGTTTTCATGATTTATACAGTATGGAGGAAGTCATGTGACTAGTAGACTGTTAGGACATTTTTTTTAAAGTTTTAGTCACATTTTTAAAAAATGCATTTTTTAATTTTTTAAAAGATACTTAGATTACACAAATGTTACACAAAAAATATAGGGATTCCCATATGCCCTGCTTCCCACACCTCCCACACCCTCCCACATAAACACTATCCTTCATTAGTGATGCACATTCATTGCAATAGATAAACGTATCCTGGGGCATTGCCATTGAGCATGGACTATAGTTCACATTGTAGTTTACATTCTCTAGGTAGGGCATTCTAATAGTTCATTATTGTAATGGAGATTGTAACAACTGGTGAGAAGTAGACCTGTTTTTTATTCCACGGGTTGATTCATGGCCCACACAACAAGTATCATTGGATGAAGCTCCCAAAACAGAAGGGAAAATGTGCTGTCATCACAAGTTTCTATTTAAATTGATTTTTTTGGTCAAGAAAACAAAAGCAATATTTTTTAGTTTATATCTATTTCGAAAGACAAATAATACAATGTTGTGGGAAATCAGAATGACTGAATTCTAGACTTCACTCTGCTATTAAATGGCCATTTGACTAAGGGTTGTAGTTAACCACTCTAGATTTCCTTATCTCATCTCAGCTAGAAACCTTCCTTAAAATGTAGGCTTATGTAGTCCTTTTGGTCCTAATCCTCTATGATCATCTTTCAAAGGCAGAGTGAAAGGGCAGGATAATGCATAACTGTGAATAGTTCTAAAAGAGCCATTGCAAAGATGAATGTTCATTATTTCTTTACTTTTCTCTGGAAAGAGAATATTTATAATTGTTTCCTGCTCAAGCAGGTGCTCGTGGGACCTTGCTAGTTAATGTACTCTAAGTTCTTTATTAATAATTTAAAGGATAGATACCCTGTAAGTTTGATTAATAAAAATTGTTCCTGCATATTTCATGAAAAAATAAGCTTTAGTGAATTGAATGTTGGCATCTGTTTTTCCCTCATATATTTACCCTATATTTAGGATAATCACTTTACTGTCATGTAATTTATAGGAGCAATAGTTAGTAGGTAGGTGATAAACAAAACGAGAGAAGCCATTCTCTCTTTCTGGACATGTATTGCTGTATGGAGGGAATAGTGGATGGAAGTTGAGTTCAAAAAGCTCAGTGGGAAATAGAGGACAGTTAGAAAACAAGAAAGGGTCTAAAAGCTTAGCTTGTTAAGTGATATAGATCTTGGATGAAACAGAGAAGAGAAGTTGGATACAGGCTGAAATTGAGAAAATGTAGACTTTCCAAAATACCTGGCAAAAGGGACCTGCCTGGGCTTGGCAGAATTTGGAAACAAAACATTGTCATATAGCCTGAAAGCTCTCAGCCAGAGAGCCATCTTATAATCTGAACAAAGATTTACTATATTTACTCCATACCCCCCCACACTTAATTGCCTAAGACCATATTGTTTATATCCTCCAAAGATGTCACTTTGCACAATTTGAAAGTGGTAGACCTTCTCATAATAATCTGTGAATGGCTGTGCACTGCATAACTCCTCAAGATTGACATTCATAAAGATGCTACAATGACTGATGCTCCCGGAATGCACAAGGTAGAGGACCAGTAGACTCACTCTCTGTAGCCAAGTATTTCTGGCCCAACAATAAATGGACTGTAGCTACTATTTATTATGAAAAAAGCTAGGAGAATTGGATGCATATATATAATGGTGGAGAATGAGTGGGGAGACTCATATTCCTAAAGCCATTGATAACAGAAAGTGCTATGCTCTTAAGGCAGCAGGGGTGATGCCATGTTGTCACACAGAAATGAAGAAAAAAGCAAAGGGGATAGAGGAGAGTTGGTAGAAAGGGAAGGACCCTGTAGCTCATGATAGAGAACAAATTTGGCATGACTGTTTCTCAAAACTATGCATCCTCCAAATTTTAATTTGAAGACAGGATTATTAGCAATATATGGGGCTATGGAAGAGACAGAGGAAGCTGGAAGTAAGTCTTAGATTGAGATTTTTTTCAATGTGCCCAGTTTTAGCCCAAAAGCAACCATTTAGAGTTCCATAGCTAAGATCATTAATGTGCTTTAGTTTGAGAAACTGACCTGGTGGGCCAGGAGGACACAAAGAAAGAGAAATGAATAAACTTTCTTCAGTCTTTCTTTCTTTTCTCTGCTCTGGAAAGATCTGAGGAAAATAAATATAACTTCTTTTCTTCTGTATGTACGAGAAATATAACAGGAGTACTGAGAAGAAATTGCTATGAATTTTTATGAGGTGAAATAATCATATTTATTTCTGGGTTAAAGGGACTTTCTTTGATGTGGTTGGCCAAAGATAATGCACAAATCATACTCATTTAATAAAAGAAAAACATAACTAAATGTTATCTAAATGTGGTTTGCTTACTGAGTGGCTCTCAGTTTATATTAATATTTTTGTGATAAATTCCTTTAGAGTAGACATGTTTAAGCAAATGTGGCAGTAATCAAAAGTAAAGTAAGGATAATTCTGCTTTTTCATTGACTACAATGCAAAAAAAAAAAATGTATAACAAATATATACCCAAAAGATGACTGGTAATTCATGGTATGAAAGAGTTTAATATGAGGACTGGACCAGGAATATTTTTTCTGGTGTACTGGCAACACATTGCTGTGCTTTCAAAAATGTGATTTCCATTTGCCATCATCACTGATTTAAATCAATTCAGTTCAATTCAATTTTACAATTGCTTGATTAGCACTTCATGGTAAAATGGGAAGCATATTGGATTTGGTTTCAGAATTCCTGGATTTGGTCCTGGCTCTGCTATTTACTCATATTTGACTTATAATAAATAAATTAAACTCTTTGGGTCATGGTTTTGTAATGTGTAAAATGAAAGTATAGATGAGTACTAAGATTCTTTTAGGTGTAAAGAAATGAATATGAAGATAACTTTATGGGAACTTGAGAGGGATGTTATCACTGAGATCACAGCATGACATAGCCTGCCCTGGCCATTTGCTTACTTGCTCTCAGAACCATTAGTTGCCCCTTCTCTACCCTGTTCTGCATAACATTCCTGAGTTCCTTGACTTCTGGCTCTTTGGAGTTTGGGGCAATGAAAGGCACTGGTAGAAGACTGGCATGTGGGAGGTAGAAAAAGCCACAGTAATTCATTATCTCTTTCTGCTTTGGGTTGTTCCTAGGGTAGCAGCTCTAGCCCACGGTCTCAACTTTTGTAGAATAGACAAGGTAAACTTCCAGCTTCTAACAGGAGCTCTGCTCCTGGGCTCTAGTAATACCACCTACTTCCTTCTTCCCTCCAGCCCTAATGGTGATAGCCTATCCTGTCAGTGTTACTCTCTCGGTTGTCTCATCATCTCCTCTTTAGCCTTTCAGCTCTTCTAGTCTCACAATATTCAGTTCCCTCTGTTTGAAACACCCATTGTGGTTTTGCTTTTTTGACTGGATCCTGAATGTTAATTAATGGAAAGACCATACATTGTATTTGTGTGTGTGTGTGTGTGTGTATGTGTGTGTGTGTGTGTGTGTGTGTATATATATATATATATATATATAGAGAGAGAGAGAGAGAGAGAGAGAGAGAGATGGGTTTGAATCCCAAATCTTCCCATTAAGTAGCTGAGTAATTGTAAGGGAACGTTATTTCATCTCCTTAAGTATGATTATTGGGATAATAATACTCACATTGCAAGATGTTTCTAAGGATTAAAATGAGAAAACACATGTAGAATGGTGGCTGGCACATGGTAAGTGTCCCATAAATGTTAATTTCTTTTATTTCATTCTTATGGACTGCTCAGAAAGAAAAAAGGACATTCATAAGATAATTATAAAACAACACAAAACTATGAACACTATACAAGGAATTTCTAAATGGAAAATAATCACCAGTGTTAAGTACCCTACAGCCTTAACCCAAAACATAGAATCTTCCCTTTGCTATGGACCTTCCTCTCTATGTGTTAGGAACTGAGGCATCCACTTAAAGCAACCAATAAATCTACTTTGCAATATCATTTTGCTAATATTCTTTAATCTAAATTTTTCATATATTTTTAAAAATTTTCAGGTCCCAAAAAACCAATAGATCCTACTTTATGATTCTTGAAAGTACGAGTCTATACATAATAATGTAACTTCTCTCTAGTCTCTGGACTCATTGTTAGTCCTACATTTAAATTTGGAAAAGTAAGAGTTGTTTTGACTTTGGGGCAAGATTAACTTCCTGCTTTGTGACAATATAGAAATGACTCAAAGAAACTAACTTATCTTCCTTTTTGAAAGAGTTTCTTAGGTTCAAAGAATATTGTACTTCCCACATGAAATCTAATTTGTCTAGTCACACAAAGTTACTGTAGTAGAGAGGATTCTGAAGTAAATGAGTAGGTTTTAACATCAGCAGCATAAAACAAATGCTAAGATCTGGCAGAACTTAGACATTTAGGGCAAATTGCTTATCCCCACAAAACTCAGTTTCACATATTTGTAAAAGGAGGGATATAAAACAATCCAACATTTAGGGATTTTATATTATTATAAAACATAAAATACCTTCAAAATCTATAGTTTTAGAATGAAATATCAATAAATGACATTTTATTAATTAATTATTTCATCTCTAATCTATAAAATAAGTAGCATAACTTCATCCAATTGTAATTGCTGCTGTCATATGATGTCCCTAAAGATATGCTATAATTTCCCATTGTCTAAGTCTCATATAAGGATCAAAAAGAACATTGGGTAGTATTGACACAAGTTATTTTCTATATTTACCCCAAAGCTGTGAAATTCTCTGAAGAAAGGGTATAAATAATTCTTCATTCTAACTATATATGAGAAGATATGATGTTAGGTGGTTAGCAAGAAATAATGGGTTTCTCAGATGTTTCTTTAAAGTTTTGCATTAAATTTCCCTAGATAATCTTCACTGGCAAAAATATGAAGAGGCTGGTCATTGACTCTCATGTCAGAAAAAATTGGAAACTGCTTCCTTATGTCAAGTAACATTTGAAAGACATTTTAGGACTTTTCATCCTAGACTGCCCCTAATGCTATGCACATTGCTACTATCCCATTTTCAGTAGAAAAAAATTATATATACATATATATAGGACCAATGTTCAAAAGGCACATGTTATAAAATGTATCAAGAGCTTTAGAAAGTGCAATTAACTTTGATGGATTAAATCAATTTCTATGAATTCAATAAAGGACTTAATCATAAATAAGGGTTAAGATCCATATACAAAGATGCTCATTATACCTTATTTTAATACTGGAAAATTAGTACAGCTTAACTGTCCTACAGAAGGGGAATTGTTAAACAATTAAGGCATATCCATTCAACAGAATATCATGAGGCAGTTCAAATTATATTTAACAAATATAAGAGAAGGGTGAGTATTAGGATCCACAGTTCATTTCATCCAGAGGCCGGGTGGGTAGTGGTTAAGTGCATTAACTGTAGGATCAGATGGTGAGATTTAATACTCAGCTCTTTCACTTACTTACACAGATATTTAACCTCACTTTGCATAGTTAACTGTTCTGTAAATTGGGTTTACTGTGAGGATTAAATGAATATATGTATATATATTACTTAAAGTAGTGCCTGGCATGTAACATTCAATAAATATTAGCGATTATTATTATTTATTGGTATTGAGTAATAAATAATACTGCTTGTATTTTTTGATAAGGAGAATAATAGTGATTAATGAATCAAGAACACATTTCATGAGTTTAAAAAATGTTTAGCACAACTGCCTTTTTTACAAGGGGTTCAGAGATTTCAACTTGATCAATTTGTATGTTCTGTTTTTAACCAATGAGAAATAAACACCAGGAATCCTGGTGTTTTATGGCTTGCTTCTTTCATCAGGAGACATTGGGTCATCACAATGATAACACAGCCTTTGAAAAGGCTCTAAATTACACTGGAGGGGGTGGGGGTGGGTTGGGGAAGGCTTATGTGTCTTAATAGCCCCTGGGGCAAAAGTGGGAGAAGACTCAGCATATCATCAAAAATTTTGAGGTGAATGAGACAATCTCCCTTCTTATTTAAGCTGCTGTCAGATTCAACAAATGGAGCTGCTAGTTTAAGTGCAATGGACACCTGTTCCTCACTCAGTGTTCCTCAATGAGAAAGTATTTTAAACATCAGATGTAAATTAAAATGTTTCACATATTCCAAATAGAGTATAATTCATAAAAACTGTTTACATGTTGCAATAAAGTTAAACCTTAGCTTGGCAGTTTTGATTTGTTACTTAACAAATACAGGTGTGTATATTTGATTTGGAGTTTTATACCTACTCTTATTCCCTAATTATTGAGTGATTCTGGCTCTCTAACCATGGCTTTACCCTTGAATGATACCAAGATTTTGCTTTGGGCTTGTTCATCTAGCGTGTGTATATAACAATTTACACAGTAACAGGGGTCTGATGTTTTAGTGCAAAATAAAAATTCTAAGTATTAATCATGAAGGGAAGCAGATGTGGCTCAAGTGCTTGAGCTCCCACCTACCACATGGGAGGTCCCTGGTTTGGTTCCCAGTGCCTCCTAAAGAAGACAGCGAGCTGGCGTGATGGACAGGCATGGAAGCTGACACAACAAGATGATGCAACAAGAGACACAAGAAGAAAAACATAATGAGAGACACAACAAACCAGGGAGCGGAGGTTCCTGGTGCCTCCTAAAGAAGATAGCGAGCTGGCGCGACTGGCAGGCATAGCAAACTGACGCAAAAAGATGACGCAACAAGAGACACAAGAAGAAAAACATGGGAGACACAACAAAGCAGGGAACAGAGGTGGCTCAAGCAATTAGGCACCTCCCTCCCACATCAGAGGTACCGGTTTCAGTTTCCGGTACCTCCTAAAGAAAGAAGAAAGATGAACAAACAGACACAGCAAGTGCAAACAACAAGGGGGTGGGGAGAAATAAATAAAATAAAATATTTTAAAAAATCATGAGGACACCAAGGGTTTGATTATTCTTAACATTTGTAAAACCTTGAAAGTGCTAGGGAATTTTATTATTCATTTCAAACTGCATATTTAATAATTCCAACCTTGAAATGGTAATTGAGAGTTTATTTCCAAATTTGCAAATGAAACTCAGGAAGGTTCAGGGAGGGCAGCACTCTAGAGAATGGTATTTGAATTCAAAATGGCAATGTTAAATTGGAGAAGTGATCAGAAATCAACAAAATGAAGCTTAACAGAGGCCAATGGAAATCAGGATGGAAAATAAAAATAAGTGACATAATTGCAGAAATGGGAATTCTGCAGGCAAATGCCTAGTACTTAACTCAGCAGATCGCAAAATAAACATAAATAAAGCTTACATTTTTGTTCTTTTTCTTTTGTTTAATTCCTAAAATATAATATGAATTGAATTTCATATACATGAATGTACAAATTGTTGCCTACCAGTGCAACTTTGTACTCTCCTTCTTTTACCTATTTCTTACTATGCTCATCCTCCTTCTACCTTTGTGATCAACTGTTTTCAGTTTTTCAGTTGCCTAAAGAAACAAGAGTCATCCTGAACTCAGCTAGAAATGGGCCGGGAGTCTTGGTCCACCTCATATATATTGGGAACTGGCTCAAGTATCAGAGCCTTGATTTGGTAGAAGCTGAACATATTTTGATATGTTTCTCTAGGTGGGTACTAATGTTCCCCAATCCTCAATATTAATAGAGGCTTCAAGAATCTTTGAAGATTTTTGAAAAAGAGGTACTTTAATTATATCCTGGCTACAAAAGTTACAGCCAGGCTTGCATGTACCTCTGAAGAGTGACAAGGCCCTGAGTTGCCACTCTAAATAATGGGAGAGAGAGAAGCTTTAAAATTACACTCTTAAGATAGAAGCATATTTCACTTTATAAGAAATAGTTCTCAAAAATGGTTTTCCCATTTTTTCTCTGGAATGTGCAAATGCACAGAAACAGAGTACAGGTTACCAGGAGTGGGGTTTGGGGGATAGTGGAGGTGGGGGTGGGCAGGAAAGAATTGGAAATTAATCAATGCATAATGGGTATAGGGTTTCCATTTGGGGCAAAGGGAAATTTCTGGTAATGGATGGTGGTAAAGGTAGCACGGCTATGACTATGATTAATCCTGCTGAATGGAATCCTTGAGAATGGTTGAGATGGGAAAGTTTAGGTTGTAAATATATTTCCACAATTAAAAAAAAAAAATAAAGAGAAAAATGAGCAACTGAAGAGACAGTGACAATTAAATGCAAAACATGATCCTAGGCTGAATGTAATAATGGAGGAGAAAAACCCCCAAAAGGACGTTATTGGACTTATGAAAAAATTAGAATATAGACTGAAAACTTTATATTAAAGTTTTTGAACTTGGTAAATGAACTGAAGGTAGTTACATAAGTGAATATCCTTGTTCTTAGGAAATGTACATGGGAGTATTATGTGATCAAAGTGCATGATGTATACAATCTACTCACAAATGTTAGAAAATTGAGAGATAAATAGAAAGGCAGATAGAATGGTACAGCAAACATTGCAAAATTTTCAAATTGGTGGATCTGGTTGTCAGTATGTGTATGTAGGGGATATATGTTAGAGTTCTCTGTGTAGGTTTTGTTATTTTTGCAAGTGTCCTGTATGCTTGCAATTATTGCAAAATAAAAAGTTTAAAGAAACAAAATAATTGCACCATTCTACACATTCCTAGTACAAATGAACAAATGAGATATGAGGTTAAAGTTATTACACATTTTCAGCATCATTTTATATTGTCTTTTTTATTTACCTTAGTCATGTAGGAGAGGTGAAATGGTATATAACTAGGGGTTCAATTTGCATTCATATTTTTTAAAAATAGAAGTTGTTGGTTTACAGAAAAATCATGCAGAAAACACAGAGTTCTGATATACCCCTATTATTAACTCCTTACATTAGTGTGGTATATTTGCTAAAACTGATGAAAGTATATTACTATAATTGTGCTTTTAACTCTAGTCCATGGCTTATATTAGGGTTCCCTGTTTATGTTGTATAATTCTATGTTTTGTTTTGTTTTTAATTTTTATTCTAGTAACATATATACAAACTAAAATTTCCCCATATAACTGTATTTAGATATAGGATTCAGTGATTTTAATTACATTGAAAATGTTGTAGTAACATCACCTCCAAAGCATTTCCATCATGCCAAATAGAAACTCCGTGTAATTTAATCAACTCCCCATTCCCTACCCCCATGTTGGAACATGGTAAACTGTATCTACTTTCAGACTCAATGCATTCCAATTATTTCCAATTATTTCCTAACTGTGATATCATAAAATATTTACCCTTTTTTGTCTGGCTTATTTCACTAAAGATGTGATCTTCAAGGTTCATCCACATGTATCAGGACTTCATTCCTTTTTACAGCCCAATAAAACTCCATTGCAGATATAAACCACATATTGTTATCCTTTCATCTGCTGATGGAGACTTGGGTTGCTTCCATCTCTTGTCAATTGTGAATGATGCCTCTATGAACACAGGTATACAAATATGTGTTCAAGTCTCTGCTTTCAATTCTTTTGAGTCTATACCAAAAATGGCATTGCTGGCTCATAGGGCAATTCTATACTTAATTTTCTGAGGAACCATCAAACTGTCTTGAACAGGTATTGCACCATTTAACATTCCCGCAAAAATCCTCTCCAATACTTGTGATTTTCTCTTTTTTTAATAGTAGCCATTCTGGTAGTCATTCTAGTGCACAATTCATATCATTGTGGTTTTGATTTTCATTCCCCTAATGGCTAATTATGTTGAACATATTTTCATGTGCTTTTTGGCCATTATTATATCCTCTTTTGACAAATGTCTATACATTTGATAATTGGGCTGTTTGTCTTTTGTTGGTGAGTTGTAGGATTTTTTTATATATTCTGGACATTGAACCTTTGTTGGATACATAGTTTCCAAATAGTTTCTTCCATTCTGTAGGTTGCCTTTTTACTTTCATGATGAAGTCCTTTCATGCACAAAAGTTTTAATTTTTTTTTAAAGATGTATTTTTAGTTATTTATTTCTCCCCACCCTCTTGTTATTTTGCCCTTGCTGTGTCTGTTCATATTCCTTGTTTCTTTAGGAGGCACCAGGAACCAAACCCAGACCTCCAATGTGGGAGGGATGTGCCAAATCACTTGAGCCACCTGCTTTGTTGTAGCTCTCGGTATGTCTTTCTTCTTGTGTCTCTTGTTGCATCATCTTGCCTGTTGCGCCAGCTTGCTGTCTTCTTTAGGAGGCAATGGGAACTGAATCAGAGACCTCCCATGTGGTAGATGGGAGCCTAATCACTTGAGCCACATCCACTTCTCTAAAAGTTTTAATTTTTATGAAGTCTCATTTACCTATTTTTTCTTTTGTTGCTTTGTACTTTTGATGTAAAGTCTAAAAATACATTGCTTAACACAAAGTCCAGAAAATGCTTCCCTAAATTTTCTTCTAGGATTTTTATAGTTCTGGTTCTTATAGTTAGGTCTTTGATCCATTTTTAGTTGATTTTGGCATGTGGTGTAAGGTAGAGGTTCATCTTTGTTCTTTTGCATATGGAGATCCAGTTTGCCCAGCATTGTTTGTTGAAGAAACGATTCTTTCCCAGTTGTGTGAACTTGGCACACTAAAAATTCAGCTGGCCATCCACATACAATTTGATTTCTGAACTCTCAATTTGATTCTGTTAGTCTATAGGTCTGCCCCTGTACTAGTACCAAACTGTTTTGATGACTATAGCTTTGTAATAAATTTGAAGATTGTGAATTGTGAGTCCTCCAACTGCGTTCTTTATCATGATGGCTTCAGTTATTTGAGGACATTTACCCTTCCATATAAATTTGATGAGTGCCTTATACATTTCTGCAAAGAAGACCATTGGAACTTTGACTGGCATTGAGTTGAATCTGTATACTGCTTTGGATAAAACTGATATCTTAGTATATTTTCTTCTAATCCATAAAAATGGAATGCCCTTCCATTTATTTAGCTCTTCTTTGATTATTTTAGCAATGATTTATAGTTTTCTGTGTACAAGTCCTTTACATCCTTGACTAGATTTATTCCTAGATATTTATCTTTGTTGCTGTCATGAATGGAACTTTTTTCCTGATTTCTTCTTCAGATTGTCCATTACCAATATAGAAACACTATTGATTTCTGTGTGTTGATCTTGTACCCTGCCACTTTGCTGAATTAGTTTATTAATTCTAGTAGCTTTTTGTGTGAATTTATCAGGATTTTCTGTATATAAGCTCATGCAATCTGAAAATAAGGGAAGTTTTACTTCATCCTTTCCAATTTGGATGCCTTTTATTTCTTTCTCTTGCCTAATTGTTCTTGCTAGAAATTCCAGTACATGTGGAGTAATAGTAGTGACAGTAGGCATCCTTGTCTTGTTCCTAATCTTAGAGGGAAAGCTTTCAGTCTTTCACAATTATGATGTTAGCTGTAGATTTTTCATATATGTCCTTTATCGTGTTGAGGAAGTTTCCTTCTATTCCTAGTTTTATTAGGGCTTTTGTCAAGAAAAGATGTTGGATTTTGTCAAATGACTTTTCTATGTCAATTGCAATGACAATGTGTTTTCTTTTTGTTATATTAATGGGGTGTATTACATTTATTGATTTTCTTATGTTGAACCACTGTTGTATAACTTGGATAAATCTCACTTGATCATGGTGTATAATTTTTTTGATGTGCTGATGGACTCAGTTTGCTAGTATTTTGCTGAGAATTTTTCATCTATATTCATTAGGGATATTAGTCTGCAGTTTTCATTTCTTGTGGCATTTTTTTCTGGCTTTGGTATAAGGTTAATGCTGGCCTCATAGAATGAATTAGGGAGTGTTATTTCCTTGTGATGGTTTGGATCTATATGTGCCCCCGAAAAATATGTTCTTAAACTTAATCTATTGCAGTGGGTGTGAACCCATTGTAAAGTAGGACTTGATGAAGTTGCTTCAGTTAAGGTGTGGCCCAGGATGGGTCTTAATCCTATTACTGTAACCCTTTATAAGCAGAATGAGAGACAGGGAGAGAAAGCCACTGGAAATAAGAAGCTGGAATTCATTAGTACCTGGAAGAGAACTCAAAGGCTGGGAGAGTCTACCACATGCATTGCCATGTAACAGAGAAGCCAAGGACCAAGGATCACCAACAGCCAGTCCCAGAACCCCACTTCTTTGGGGAGAAAACCTTGCCTTGATGCTACCTTGATTTGGACTTTTTCCTGGCCTCAAAATAGCGAGCCATTAAATTCTTATTGTTTTAGCCATTGGTTTGCATGGTATTTGCTTGAGCAGCCTAGGAAACTAAAACTGATTTTAGTACCAGGAGTGGAGTCTATGTCTCAGGGTTTGTGGAAAACTTGAATGCCACCCCAGGGTGAAGCCTTCACTGCAATGTCTGGTGACAGCATGGCCACTATGGAAACACTTGAAAAGGGTGGGGCTGCTCCTCCATCAGGCCGGGAGGACAAGACACCTATCCACAGATGATTCTCTGATCTTGAAATATAAAGGAGTTAGCCCTATGGGTTTCAGAATTGTTTGGGACCTGTGACACCTGTTTTCCTTTCAATTTCCCCCTTTTGTAATGGGAACGTTTATCTTATGCCTGTCCCTTTGTTGTATATTGGAAGCAGATAACTTGTTCTCTAGGTTTTAAAGGTCTACAGAGGGGAATTGTATCCCAGGACAGACCACAGCTGTGGTAGTTTGAAATTGTATGTACCCCCCAGAAAACCATGTTCTTAAAGTTAATCCATTCCTGTGGGTGTGGACCCATTGTAAGTAGAATCTTGTGATGAGGTTACTTTAGGTAAGGTGAGACTCACTCCATTCTGGATGGGTCTTAATGCTCTTACTCAAGTTCTTTATAAACAGGGTGAATACTGAGAGAGAAAGAAAGCCAAGGAAGCAAGAAGCCGAAGTCACAAAACCCGGAAGAAAAGGGAGAGAACCAAGAAGATGCTGTCATGTGTCTTGCTATGTGGCAGAGGACCCAAGGATCCCTGGTAACCAGTCTTTGGAAAGAAAGCATCACCTTGATGATGCCTTAATTTGATATTTTTCTCAGCCTCAAAACTGTAAGCTAATAAATTCCAATTGTTAAAAGCCTACTCATTTTATGGTATCTGCTTTAAGCAGACTAGGAAACTAAAACATATTTTGGTACCAGAAGAGTAGGGTGATGCTATTTCAAATACTAAAAATGTGGAAACGACTTTGTAATTGGGTAATGGGTAGAAGCCGGAGGGATTGTGGGGTGCTTGATAGAAAATGCCTAGATTGCTTTTCACAGAAATGATGAATGTGTCATTGTAAACTGGAAGAAAGGCAACCCTTGTTTTAAAGTGGCAGAGAATCTGGCAAAATTGAGTGCAGATGTCAAAAAGCAGAATTTGCAAGTGATGAGCTTGGATATTTAACTGAGGAGATTTCCAAACTAAATATGGAAAGTGCAGCCTGGCTTCTCCTTGCAATTTATATTAAAATGTAAGAGGAAGTGGATAAGCTGAGAATTGAACTCTTGGGCACAAAGAAACCAGAAATTGATGGTTTGGAAAATTTCGAGTTTCCAGAAAGTGCTCCATATGAAGGTTTAACTGAACATAGAACCAGTCAGTCATTTCAGTGCAAGTCAGGATTGGAAATTCAGTTATCCAGAAAGGACCTGTGGAAAGTCCTACTGTCTCATGGTTTGAAAACCTGTGCACTACATGCATAACCAACAAGTTTTTTGTGAGATCTATATGAACAGAATGGCTGCCAGCCTAGACTAAAAGGGACAGAAAAAGGACAGACTGAAGGAAAAATGACTTCAAAGGCAGAACCATGGAAGCTGAGGTCTGAACAAAGACATGTTCTCGGGCCAAGAGAGCAAGACCACCAATGTGTATGGAAAGGGTGAATATGCACTTGGAGAGGGTGGGTCTTCTGCCCCCTTGTTCAGAAGAGTGCTACCACCCCAACTTTCTCAGATGTCAGGGGGATTCTGGAAAGCCTGGCCACCAACCCAATGTTTGATGAGGATGGAATCTCAGTCTTCAGGGAGAACATGGCTGCTGCACAAGCACCTGATAAAGGACAGGCTGCTGCTCCATCAGGCCCGGAGGACAAAACATCATTCCATAGATGATTCTCAGACCTTTAAATGTAATGGAGTATGCCCTGCAGGGTTTCAAAATTGTTTTTGTTTGGGACCTGCAACTGCTGTTTTCCGTCCAATTTCTCCCTTCTGGAATGGGATGAATGCTTGTCCCTCCATTTATACTGGAAGCAGATAACTTGTTCTCTAGGTTTCACAGATCCACAGATGGAGGGGAATTGTGCCCCAGGTCAGACCACACCTATAAAAGATTTTGATGAGACTTTGTACTTAGTATTGTTACTAAAATGACTTAAGGTTTTGGGATTTGTGATGGAATGAATATATTTTGCCTATAGAAAGAACATGTCTTTTGGGAATCCAAAGGGTAGAGTGTAGTGGTCTGAAACTGTATGCACCCCAGAAAAGCATGTTCTTAAAGTTAATCCATTCCAGTGGGTGTCCCTCTGGAACAGGCCAGGGACACACAGTTGGCTCCACATTGTGCTGGGGATGGGGTAGGGAAAGGACTAGAATGGGCATCATGAACTTTGCTTACACCATTTCAGGCTGCATTTTTTATTCAGCACCATCCCACTTACTGCATCTCTTTAACTGTTTTCAGAAGTTTTGAGGAAGATGACTGTCAGTTTTTGCTAGTTGTTTAAATATTCTATGGGATGATAGCACCCTGAAGTGTCTTATGCCTACATTTTGATCAATCCAAAATTCATTGGGTATTAATTAGCATTTCCAGGATGACTAGTGATGTTAATCACTTATTCATATGCTTACTGGCCATTCATATATATTGTTTTGTGAATTTTCTGTCCAATAAATCTTTGCTTATTTTTAAAAAATTAATTGTGGTAATATATATACAACATAAAACCACCCACTCTCACCACTTTCAATTATTCAATTCAATGGTATTGATTACATTCACAATTTTGTGCTACCCTTATCACCATCCATTACTTAAAATTTCTCCATCACCCCAAACAGAAATTCAGTACCTTATAAAGCATTAGCATTAGCTCTGCATTGTCCCTCCCACTGCCCCTGGTAGCATTTAATCTACTTTCTGTCTCTATGAACTTGCATAATCTAGTTATTTCATAAAAGTTAAATGATGCTGTATCTGTCCTTTCTTGTTTGGCTTAGTTCATTCTGTATGATGTCTTCAAGGTTCTTTCATGTTGTGGCATATATCAGAAATTCATTCCCTTATTTCTGCTGATTAATATTCCATTATATGTGCATACCACATTTTATTTATCCATTCATCTGTTGATGGTCACTTGGGTGGACTCCACCTTTTGGCTATGGTGCACTATGCTGCTATGAACCTCGATGTACAAATACTGTTCAAGTTTCTGCTTTCAAGTCTTTTGGCTATATACCTGGAAGTGGGATTGCTTGGTCATTTGATAATGCTATGTTTAACTTTCTGAGGAACCATCAATGTTTTTCACAGCAGCTGCCTAATTTCCATTCCACCAACAATGTTCGAGGTCTCCTATCTCTCCACATCCTTGCCAACACTTGCTATTTTCCTTTTTTTTTAAAGTAATAGCCATTCTATCTAGTGGGTATGAGTTGGTACCACGTTGAGGTTTTGATCTCCATCTCCCTAATGCTTAATGATTTTGAAGCATCTTTTCCTGTGCTAATTGACTATTTGTATTAGTTCTTTGGAGAAATATCTATTCAAGCATTTTGCCCAATTTTTAGCTGTGTTATCTGTCTTTTGTTGTTGAGTTCTAGGGCTTCTTTATATATTCTAGATATTAAACTCTTATCAGATTTTGTAGGTTGTCTTTTCACTTTAGTGATAATAATGTCCTTTGATACACTAAAATTTTTAATTTTGGTGAAGTACAATTTATCTGTTTTTGTTTTTTTTTTTTTTTTTTTTTTTTTTTTTTTTTGGTGCTCTTTGTGTAAACTAAAAATCCACAATTTAAGCAACAGCATAAGGAAGCAATCCAAAATTCAAATTCAGACAAATTCAAATCATGGGACATTTCAACAGATGAATGGCTCAGTTTCCCAAATAAATTTTAAAAATGGTGGAAGAAGATCTGTTATAGAATGGAGACCTGAGAGAGGTTACAACCAAGTTCAATGTGTGGACCTTTTTGGGATCTTGATTTTGAACAAGTCAACTATGAAAAGACATGCTTGGGGGAATTTGAATATTGTCTAGTTATTTAATTATAGGAACAAAATATCTTAATAACAGCATACAAAAGTATTTCTGGATGAAGTGGTAAGATGTCTAGGATTTGCTTTACAGTAGTACTCCTGAGAAAATTGAAGGGGTAAAGGCAAGGTGAAACAACATAGGCAAAATGTTGATAATTGTCAAAGCTGGGAAATGGGCATGTACAGTTGTTCTGGTTTATGGTTTTGCCTAGTGACTCAAACAGTAATCGACACACAGTAGGTATTTAATAAGTATTTGCAGCTTGAATAAATTTTTATGTTGTCAGAAATGTATTGTGTCATGATTTTAAGCCATTGTACAAAAGCAAAAGCAATACAAATGATAATTGTTGTGGCTGAATTGTGTTCTGCAAAAGATATGTCCACTTGGAACCTCACAATGTGACTTATTTTGGAATAAGGGGCTTTGTAGATATAAAGTTAAGGATCTCAATATGAGATCATCCTGGGTTTAGAGAGGGCCATAAATCCAATGGCTGGTGCTTTATAAGAGAAAGGGTAGGGTGGGGAGAGTTGAGACACACAGACACAGAGACACCAGAGAAGGCCATGCAAAGATAGAGGTCAAGTTTGAATTTATCCAGCTACAAGTCAAAGAACACCAAGGGCTGTCGGCAGCCACTAGGAGCTAAGAGAAAGGCATGCAATGAATTCTCCCTGAAGCTTCCAGAAGGAACAAACCTTGCCAACACCTCAATTTGGTACATCTGTCCTCCAGAATTGTGAGAGAATTAATTTCTATTGTTTTGAACTTCCCAGTTTGTGGAAGTTTTTACAGCTGTCCTAGAAAACTAATACACTACTATTTGCAGAATATTTTTCAAAACATTCTGTGTTTAGCTGTGACTGAGATGGCAATGTGATAGAGTCAGGATTCTGAAAATTATCAATAAAGGTAATATACAAGTAGCTTTAACAATATTAATACTCTATATTCCTAAGTGAATTAATAATACTCCTTGGGTCAATCTTATTAATCTTCATAATACCCAAAGGAAGAACTCTAAGCAGATGAAGATGCACAAAAATACTAAATAATTTGGACAAAATCATTCTGCATGTCTAAGAAAAAACCAAGTCTTCTAACCAAAAATCAAATACTCATTCATTCACTCACTCATTCATTCATTAAATCATTCATTCAATAAGTGTTTGCTGAACACCTATTATATATCAGGTACAATACTGGGCACTGGGAAAAGCAAATCAGATGCAGATCCTGTCTTAATATATTTTTTAAAAATCACATACTGCTCCTATCTACCTCTACATTTTATAGAAGAAAAAGACACCAAGGTATGTGAAGCTGATCAATTACAAAAATCATTTAGATAGTCAAAATAGCCTCAGGCATTCAAGCTACATACTTTCAACTGACCATTAGACCCCTATATTAGCAATGGCATTATTGATCAACCAAACAAAGTTTTCTACACAATGGGCATTTACTTACAACTTCTAACTTAAATAACCTATGTAAAAATACGTTCTTCCTCTTCTCCCTCATCTGTTTTCCAGTTTGATCTTTCTCTAGAGGAATAGTTTTCAAATCCTTGGTTTAAGCTCTCTTGGAGGTAAAAAATAGAATAGTTTTTTTTTTTTTCCTTTTTTCTTTTCTAAAGAAAGGTGAGATCAAGGAAATATACGGTTTCAAGTTTTAATTGTGAGTTCAAAGAAGGGAAGTGGGCCAAGCCTCCCGGAGGGATCCCATCTGTCCTGGTTCTAGTGACCGACTAAGCTGCAGATTTGACATTCCAGGGAATTGGGATGTATTCTTCACTGGAGAAATCCCAAACTGCCTGACAAAACCCAAAGTATTTGACCTTTCCCTGCTTCCTTCTTTCTTTATTTAGAATGAAAAGAGAAAAAGAGAAATGAGAGAGCGAGCAGAACTATTCAAAAATTTTCTTATCAGACTCCATCTTCAGCAGTACCTCAAACTTTTTTTGAAATGTGAGCCAGAATTGTTACCTTTAGAGTGAGGTTGGGACAAATTGAAAGGGCAACTCATATTTCAGTGAGCCATTCTTGTTATGGGCCTCCCAAGAAGACTGGAGCCCCAAAGCCTTCATATATGCATGAATGTTACTGCTGTAGGACAGACAAAACTATAAGACAGAACAAAATTAGTAATATGAAACTTTAAGAAAATAAGAAATCTAACATGTTATATCTGGTAGATTTTGTGCTTTTAGGAAGATAACGTTAGGTAGACTAAACCCAATCAAAATCACACCAGCATATATATGATGAAATAAAACTAAGATATGAGGGACTATCTGATGAATTATCTAAAATCTCATCTTTTCCTTGGCAATGTAGACTGAACATCGGTTGGTGCTCGGAATTTCAGTTTGTTTATTGAAGAAACATCAAATTGTCATATTAGAATTTATAGCAATATTTTTCTTTGTAATATGCTAAATGATATTTTCTAGAAACTTGAGTTCTTGTATATTGTGCAAACTGTAAGAAAGGTAATAGATTAATTAACCTTTGAAAGTGGAGATCACTATTCCATTAAGCATATATGCACAAAATGATTGTGGAAAATGCATGCAATTGACCAACAAGGCATACAGCACCAT
>JAQZBX010036860.1:6253-24124 GCA_029593785.1 Cabassous unicinctus
GTGGGCCAGCACTCTGTGCGGGCCAGCTCTCTGCTCCGGCCAGCTCGCCGCGTGGGCCAGCTTGCTTTTCACCAGGAGGCCCCGGGAATCGAACCCTGGACCTCCTATATAGTAGACGGGAGCCAAATTGTTTGAGCCACATCCGCTTCCCTCGCATTATGGTTTTAATGTGCATTTCCCTAATGACTGATGATATCAAGCACCTTTTCACTGCTTATTAGCCATTTTGTATCTCTTCTTTTGCCAAGTGTTAGCTCAAACCTTCTGGCCATTTTTAAAATGGAGTTATTTGCCTAATTTTAAAAACCTTCCTCTGGCTGCTACAGAGATGGCTGTAGAGAGGCAAGAGTAGAAGCAGGCAGAGCAGGGAGGGGCTGCTGCTTCCATCCAGTCAAGCATGTCACTGGTTCTACACACAGCCTGGTTTCTGGGAAAGTCAGTTCTGACCTTCCCCAACTGTTCGACTCTTGGGCTCCTGCTAGGAAATTTAGATACTGCACACATCTCACGAGGAGGCCCCAGCCCTGCTTCCTGGAGCCTGGCACCTCCACGGCAGTCTCTTCCTTTTCCCAGTGTGGGGAACTCATCTGCTGGTGGAGCAGAGACCAGCCCAGGCTTGCACAGCACAGTTGTACCGGTTGTTAAAATATCAAAATACTTCACTTCTGCCCCACATTCCCAAGCCCCACCCCTCCAGTCCATTGCCTGGGGCCCCTCAGACTTCACATTTCAGCAACTAAAGGGGGGCTCCAGGAGTCTGACCCAGCCCTACGGCCGTGTCTATTCTGACTGGACAGTGCTGGCTGTTGGATGGACTACCTTCTGGGGACAGCCCAGGCTTGACTGGAATTGTGGGCTTGAGGGAGGATTTTTATCAAGCTGAGCCCAGAACTGATTGACAAGTGTTGAACACATACAACGGGCCGCCGTTGTTCTACTGTTTTCTGAATTCCCTCCCTGCATCGCATCACAGCCTGGTCCCCTGCTCCCGCCACTGTTCCCCACCTAGAGCCAGCATGACCAGTCAGATCAGGGCCCTCCTGGCTCCCATGCCGGCCCCCTCACCCCACTCCAGGCACGTTGGGGGCATGGTGGGCTGGATGGAGCCTCCAAGGCCTGCTTGTTCCCTCTCTTGCTCACTCTAGAGCCCTAAAACGGGGGAAATTTTGGTTCTTTAGCGACAGGACTCAGCCAGGCTGGGGCCATGGTGGCTGTTAGCAGCCAGTGGCACCTCAGCCTCTGTCCTGACCCTCCTACAGACTCCAAATCTCCATCCCCACCCCCTAAGGCCACTCAGCCGCTGCCCCATGACCAGTATCCAGTTTCCCCTTTTCTCTCCTGAGCCCTGGCTCAGGGAGCTGTGGGCTGTGACGGGCCCTCGGGGGCGGGGTGCTTCCTGCAGCCAGCTCATCCACCCCTGCCCTAACCTCAGGTTCCTCCTTCCCCAGGCCTAGCTCAGGCCCTGCCGGGGGCTCGATGTCCCTGTCTCCCCTGGGGGGCCCCTCAGTCCTCCCTTCCAGCCACTTCCTCATTCGGAGGAGCAGGCCAGCCTGGCCCAGTGGTCACCCCTTTGGCCTCCCAAACCTACCTATCCTACCTATGTGCTGTGCTTATCCCCAACACTATGTATTTCTTTCTTTCTCTGCCTTGTCATAGATTTATTCTTCCCCACCTTTCACCCTGTTTTCCCTCCCTCCTTAGCTCTCTCAGGGTAAAAAAAAACTGTCTTTAGAGTCTGGGTTCCATTTCCATCTTTATTTGCTGTGTGATCTTGGGCAAGTAAGTGTCTTTACCTCTCTGTAAAATGGGGGAGATAAGAGCACCTACCTCAAAAGGGTATTGTGGGGATTGAATGAGTTCACACTTAGAACAGAGTGCCTCCACATCCTCAGAGCCCTATTTTAATGTCCGTGGGGAGCGGGTATAGCTCAGTGGTTGAGCGCCGGCTTCCCATGTATGAGGTCCTGGTTTCAATCCCCAGCCCAGGTGCTTCAAAAAGCAATATGCATGTATCCTACGAACATCACAAGGTTCTGATTATGAAAAAATAATTACAGCAGACACTTTTGAAAACCTGACAAGTGTCAGACCCTGTTCTAGGAACAATAAGTCATTTAATCCTCACAACAATGCCATTGAAGTAGGCGTTTTTATTTATTTATTAATTTTTTTGCTCAGCCACTGAGCTACAACCGCCCCACTAGTAGATGCTGTTTTTAATCCTCATTTTACAGATGAGGAAATGGAGGCCCAGAGAGGTTCAATGACATGCTCAAGGTTGCCCAGACAGGAGGGGGCAGAGCCGGCTTCAATCATAGTCAGCACTGACCTTCGTGTTACCATGCTGCCTGAGCCCTGATCAGGAATGGCGGTCACGAGCTGCTCTGTGTTCCCTTTGCCCTTCACATCCAGGCTTTGGGAGCTGCGGCATGGCCCCTGAGGTGTCTGGGTCTGATTCCTGCTGGTGCTATCTCTCAGGCCCTCCTCTCCTACTGTCCCCTCCTCCCTCTTGCCACCACCTCGCTCAGACTTCCTCTTCACTCGGTTGGACGCTACGCCACATCTCACTAGCCCTCGGACCGCTGTGGCCAGCAGCGTCACCTGCATCATGGGGGACCTCGGACCCTCCAGCAGGCTCTTGCTCCTGCCTCTCCTTCTGACTGTGGGAGGTGAGTTGGGGGTCTCAGTGGCTGCCTCCTGGGAGTCTGGGCTCAGCGTGGGGCAGGGCAGCAAGCAGGGTGGAAAGAGGGAACCAAAGATAAGGGTGGGGATGGGAGCAGAATCCCCAGCTCTCCCAAAGCCCATGGGTCTCTCCCAGAGCTTGAGGCCCCAAGACTTGGCCTCAGGTGGCAGCAGGGGGAGGGGGCATCTAAGGAAGCTGTAACAGGACAAGTCAGAGTAGAGGTAACACCGTCCCACCAGGTCCCCATGGCTCTCCCCCCTCACCTCCTGGGTGTCAGGAACCACCCTTCCCAGCTCCTGTCCCCACCCCTCACACCACTCATAGTCTCATATCTGTTTACCTGATTTTCCTCCCCTCAGGTCTCAGCCCTGTGCAAGCCCAGAGCGGTAGGAGTTCAGACCTTGCGATCCCACTCCCCACTTTCCCACAGACCCCTCCATTCCTGTCCCTTCCCCAGTCTCCCCCAAACTTCCCTATGCTAATGCCCCCAGCCCCAATCCCCAGCTTTCACTAACTTTCCCTGACCCCTGTGCCACATCCCCAGAATGCAGCTGCCCTGCAGTGGGCCCCGGCGTCCTGGCGGGGATTGTGCTGGGGGACCTAGTGCTGACACTCCTCATCGCCCTGGCCGTGTACTCTCTGGGCCGCCTGGTCCCTCGGGGCCGGGGCCCAGTGGACAGTGAGTGGGGCTGGCGAGAGGGGGTGGTGGCAGCTTGAGACGCATGAAGGACATGCCCGGTGGGGAGGGGATAATCTCCCAGGTCACATCCAAAGGACGGTGCTGGAGGGGCTGATTTTGAAACAACAAAATGGTCCCGATTCACTGTTTGTCCCCATCCTCTTTGTACCCCGCCCCCCAGCAGTGACCAGGAAACAGCACATTACTGAGACTGAATCGCCCTATCAGGTGAGGAAACCAGCTTCTCTTCCTTACCTCTCTCTCCTGTCCTAATGGCCTTCACTCCACCACCCCTCCAGGACCCAGACCCGAAAAAAATAATTCTCCCAGCAGCTCTCCTCAAAAAATCTGGAAGGCAAAGAAAACTCTGGGGCATCTGTCCAAAACCTGTTTTAAATGATCAGTGATGACCTGTGCTCAGCTTAACCCTCTTAAACCATGTGGAGAGGAAATGGGGGTTCATTTGCCTGCACAAAAACAAGTGCAGACCTTAGCCAAAAGGCAGACTCAGATTATTCTGGAAAAAGCCATTTCCCAAATGGAGTGGGAGATCCTGAAGTAAGTTGGCTCTGGCACGGAAGGTGGCTATGGTACAGGGAGCCGTGGGCTCCAGGACAGGCTGATTTGGGGAAGATGCTCTCCTAAAAGGTGAGGCTCTAATTCAGCCCTGGTTTGGTAACTCTAAAGACAGAGGTTCTTGAGCTTTTTAGGGGATCCTGTATCACTTTGAGAAGCTGACAAAAGCTAGAGATTCCTCGGGAAAAATCCACACTCAAAAAATACAAAATTGTGTGTCTAAGCTTGGGGCAGTTCAAGTCTCCTTGAAGTCCTTCTTAAGAGCCCTGATGTAGAAGTTTCTTTCCATCTCTTCCCCTCTCTGTCAACACTGGTTCTTAACCCTTTGGGGTGGGGGTGGGGGGTCCTGGGCTTCTCTGAGAATCTAATGGATCCCAAACAGAACCCTTTCTAGGATACTCAGTGGTGGGTGGGGGTGGTTGAGACCAGCTCCATGGGGCCATAGACCTTCCTGCCAATGGTAAACTGCTCTGTGAAATCTGTTTTACTTCTTTGTCTCACTTGTGGGTAAAAAGTTTCGATAAAGTAAAACTTTATCTTCCTGAGATCCAGAAGAGTGAGGGGACTTTCCAGCCCCTGGCAGCAGTGGAATCTTAAGGAAAAGTGTTCCTCCAATTTTTCCAGCCATTGGGTGGATCTGGTTGAGCACCTATTAGGTGCTGTATGCTGGGGACACAGCAGCAGAGTTTACATCCTAGGTGGGGAGAAAGACTCAAAGCAAGTAACCAAAGCAGATAATTCCAGGAGGCACGTGATGGAAAGAAGGCAGGCCAATGTGACAGTGACTGGGATATTGGAGGAAATTGAGGATTGCCTCTCAGAGGAGATGACATTTGAGCTGAGACTTGAAGGGGGAGAAGGAGCCATCCATAGGAAGATGTAGGGGACCAGTGTTCCAGGCAGAGGAAACAGCCAGTGGTAAAGGGGCACGCTGAATATACTTGAATAAAACCCAGACCTTTTCTGTGGCCTACAAGGTTGAAGAAGCTGTCAGGGGCCTTGCAGTCCACTGAGAAGGCTGGATTTTGCTCTAAGGTTTTCAGTAGATCCCTTCCACTGATGGCCCCCACCCTGTCTTCTGATGGCCCCCATACCTTTAGGAGCTCCAGGGACAGAGGTCAGACATCTACAGTGATCTCAACACACAGAGGCAGTATTACAAATGAGGTCAAACCACTGCCATCAACAACGTGATGCCTGGATCCAGCAATTCCTGATGCCCGCCCAGCAAGCCATTCCTACCACTACCAAGACACAGATTCTCAGAGTGCTCTCCAGAGATATCAGACCCCTCCCCACCACCTTCCCCCAAATAAACATGGAGCAAACACACACAAAACTGTTGCCTTAGTCATTTTTCTGGGCTGAGGGAATGGGATTATGCAGGGTCCTGAGTGGGGTCTTAGACCCAGACACAGTTAAATGGGAGGGAGGCTTGGGAACCTAGGGGTCTTTGAAAAAGAATTGGAACTAAAGGCATTTGAATAGCTTTATTCCAAAATTGGGGCCGGGGGTGGGGTGGGAGTGGGGGGATGGGGGGCATATTTCCTGTGCCACCACAAGCAATCCAGGATGAGGTCAGAAGGTGGCAGTTGGGGGTGGGAAGGTCAGCCCCTGCCGGGCATGTTGATGTAGACTTTGCCGTCTTCTGGGGGTGAGGAAGAGAAAGTATGAAGACTGACCGCCTCCCCCCCACCCTAAATCTCCGCCGTCCTGGGGACCCCCTGTCTCACGGGTTTCCTCAGGAGTTCCCCCAGCCACCTCCCCCAGGGTTTCCCCAGCCCCTCCTCCAGGGCTTCCCCGGGGCCCCCTCCCTGGGACCCCCTTCCCTGGGGACACCACTCACCCTTCCCGGCCCCGCCCTACCCTCACCCTGCGTGGGCCGGTGGCGCGGGCGCGCGCACGCAAACACCAGCCCCACGATGAGCAGCGACGTGACCGCGTCGGCGGCCACGAGGCCAGCCAGCAGCGGCAGGGAGAGAGGCCCACATCCGGAACAGGGACCTGGAGGGTGGGGGCCGAGGCAAGAAGGCGGCTGAGGGGGGTTCGACCCCGAGGCTGTGATTTGAGGATGGTGGAGGGGGAGAAGTCCTGGAGAGAGGCTTGGGCTTAGGGGAAGTAAGGGAGGTGGAGATCCAGAGAGAGGCTGGGGCGTGCTTTGGGCATAGGGGTGCCCCTGGAGAGACGGTGGGGGTCGCGGATTCCCTGGGGCAGGTGAGATGGTGACCTGAAGAGCAGCTGGAGGTGTTCCAGGACCCTCTGAGGCTGGAGGCAGGGTTGAAATGCCAGGACAAAGGGGAGGGAGTGTTGATTTCTCACCTGGG
This sequence comes from Cabassous unicinctus, assembly GCA_029593785.1. Classification (NCBI taxonomy): domain Eukaryota; kingdom Metazoa; phylum Chordata; class Mammalia; order Cingulata; family Chlamyphoridae; genus Cabassous; species Cabassous unicinctus. The sequence continues at coordinate 12,516 of JAQZBX010036860.1, forward strand.
GTCGTCTGAGCTGCAGCCACTGTGGACAGAAAAAGAGGGCGGGTCAGGAGGGAGAGGAGGTCTCCACAACAGGGTACAAGGGAAGGTGATGTACTGAGAAGGAATCTCCACTCCCCGGAGATGGTATGGGAAAGGGGGACCAAATGGGAAGGGGAGGCTCCCAGAAAGACAGGAAATCAGAAAGCAAGGCAGACCCTACAATGAGAAGGGGCGATTAATAGGTCTCCAGAACTACACCCCCCTGGCTAAAGACCCAGGCCCAAGCTAAAGCTAAATCGTTCTTCAGCAAGGGGAGGGGGCACAGGGAGAAGGCCTGCCTTCACCCCTCCCTTCAGATGTCTGTCACCCAAGAAAACCCCCTCTCCCAAATGCTCTGCCTGCCACCCCCCATAACAGCTGGCTTCACCTGGGAGCAAAAGAAGGAGCAGGATGTGGCCAGGAAGGGCCATGACGCCCTGGGGGCTGGAGGGCCTGGCAAGGGGCTGTGGTCCAGAGAAGTCCTGAGCAACAGTGGGGGAGCAGAGGTGGAGCAATAGCGGATGTCACCCTGCTGGCGGCAAGGCCACCAGCTTCCTGTGTGTGTGGTGGAGGTGACGGGTCTCTGTGACTGCCTCTGGTGAACAAACTGGGGTGCGTGTGGAGGGGCCAGAGAGACTAGGGAGACCGCTTTGGTTGTCCAGATGGGAGGTGACAGGGGACCAGGGGCAGGGCACTGGGGGGATTCTGGAAATATTTAGAAGGTAGAGCCAGCAGAATTTGCTGATGGAGTGGTTGGGGGGTGGGGGGAGAGGGAGCCAAGATGAGCAAAGTTTCTGGTCAGATCAACTGAAAAGCTGGAGCACCCATTGATGGAGATGGGGAAGTTGGGGTGTGTGTGTGTGTGGCACGGGTTTGGGGGGAAAGTCCTGAGGTTTGGGCAGTGTTGGAAATGCCTGGTGGACTCCCCTGTGGAGATGTTGAATGACCACAGACGCATTATGAGTTCAGGGGTTATGTCTAGGCTGGAGATGTAAATTTGGGAGTTGACGGCTTATGGATGTATTCAAAGTCTGGATGACATCACCAAGGAAGTGAGTACAGACAGGGGAGAGGGCCCCGCTGCAGACTGGGAGAAGAGGAAGAATCAGGGAGGGAAACTGAGAAGGAGGGGCAAGGGAGCAGGAGAACCAGGGGAGCAATAGGACCGACGTGGTCAGCGCTGCGGAGGGTGACCACGGTGGGAAGTGAGAACGGACCTCCCGCTGGAATGCCCATCAGCGCGCTGGCTGGGAATTCACAGCTATACCACAGCACCGGACCAAGCGCCTCCCTACCCAAATAAATTACTTAAGTGATGCATGAATAAGTGAGACCTGACCTCTGAAGAAGGTGAGGTGGGGAAGAGGGAGAAACTTGGGCCCACCTATGTCACCCCTGCCTAGAGACCTTTCCCCTCCTCCCCCAGCGCCCAGGAGTGCTGACTCCCCAGCCCGACTGGGACCCAGAGGGCCAGGCCTCCAGTCTCCTCCTCCCCCAGGCCCCTTCTCCCTCAAACCACAGCCCCGGGCCCCAGGCGCCCCTTTCCCGGGAGCCCCAGGCGCCCCGCCCGCCAGGCCGGCCCCGCCCACTCAGGTCGGGGTCCGCTGGAGCGCAGCGCGGGGACTCCCAGGCCTGTGGGCGGGGCCCTGCCCGGGGCCGGGCGGGGCCCGAGCCCCAGTTTAAAACCTCGCCGGGCACCCGACCCAAGATCTGGGACCCGGCGGCGGCTCCGCGGGGGAACAGCGAGGCTGGCGCAGCGCCGAGGCCGGGGCCCTGGGGGCCCGCACTCCGCGCCCCGGAATCCCCGAGGTAAGGAACGGGGTCGAGGAAGGCGAGGCCCGCCCGGCCCTTTAAGGGAGTGAGGGGCTGGGGTGCGACTCTCGAGTCCCCGAGGAGCCGAGCTGGAGCGTCCCAGTCCTGGGCTCGGTGCCTGGAGGGGCAGGGTGCTCGGACTCCGGGGTCGTGGCTGCCGAGGGGCTGGGACGCTGGATGCCGGGCCTGGGAGGGGTAGGAGGCTGGGGACCCGAGTCGGTGGAGGCGGAAGGGCTGGGGGCGCGGACTCCCGGTCCCGGGGGAGGAGGAGGCCGGCGGCCCGGGCTCCGGCCTCCAGAAGGGGGCGCAGAGTGGGCGAGCCCTCGGGGGCGTGGTTGCTTGAACCCAGCCCGGGGTCCCTGGGGGCAAGGTCGGGCCGGGGGCAGCGGGGGTCCTCGCCGGCCGCGCCCGCCCCCGCCCCGGGACTTCCCGGGTCGCCACCCGCGCAGGGTCCCTGGGGCAGAGCAGGAATTCCCCGGGCGCGGGGATTCCGTGAACGCCACGCTTGGCCGCGCGCCCCGCCTCGGAGCCGGACACCTGCGGCCCGGGCCTGGGAGGGGAAGGGCGGGATGGAAGGTTCCCCCGCGAGAGCGCCGTGACGTCAGCGCGGCGCGGCTGTTTCCGAATCGGCCCTACCCCGCTTAACCCTTGCGCCGCCGGAATCCGGGCGCGGACAGGAGAGGGCTGAGGGCCTGGCCTTCTCGGCTCCTGGGGAGGGGGCGTCTGGGAACCGGGACCCCCAGGTCTGAGGGAGGAGGGCGCTGAGGGCTGGACTCCTGGGTCCTGGAGAGGAGGGTGCTGGGCTCCCGGACCCCTCGTCTGCCGAGCCGGGCCTGAAGGAGGTTTCTAGGCGGAGGGAGCTGGGGGCCTGGCCCCCCGGCCCCGCAATGGGCGCAGGGCTGTGACTCTGTTTCTCGGGGAGGGAGGCTGGGCACGCCGATGCCTTGTTTCTCGGGGAAAGCTGAGCGGGTCAGCTTCGAGGGCAGGGAGCTGTGGGGGAACTGGATGTGCGTCTCCAGGAAGGGATGCCCGGGACCCCTGAGGCCTCAGCACCGAGAGGGGAGTGGGGGTCGGGAGGGAGGGCGTGGACAGGGGCCTTCCTCCCCCTTCCTCCGTTTCCACCACGCAGGTGGAAAGTTGGGTCAGAGAGAAAATGCGGAGCAAAGGGAAGGAAACGGCGGAGGCGGATGCCGCACCCGAAATCTTCAGTTGGCTTAGGAGTTCTCAGGCGGCATCAATGTGCCGGGTTTTCCGCGCGGGAGGGCGGGGAGGGCACGTACTCGGGTGACTCAAGGACCCAGCTGACTGCCCTCCCCCCTCTCCCCTTAGTGAGCCGGAATGAGCGCAGCCACTGCCCGTCGCAGACCGTGAAGAAGCTCCTGGAAGAGCAGAGGCGCAGGCAGCAGCAGCCTGACGCTGGCGGGACCCCGGTGAGACCCAGGACCCCCCGTGGGCTACAACCCGCAGGAGGTTGTGGGGTGGGCAGGGCTGGCGGCCTTGCTGGGCCGAGAGTTGAGGAGAGAAGCTGTAGTGCTGCCTCACAGGTCCTATCTGTGGGGAGTGGGTGCTGAGGAAATCCCCAAATCAACTCACTCTTCCTTTTTGCTTTTGCCTCTCACAGGGACAGTTCCTGCCGCCCCTGGCCCAGCCCCTGCCCCCATCTGTGAATGAGGGTGAGACTGGTAAGTCTGGAAACTAACAGGTTCCCTCAGCCCCAAGCCCCACTTCCCTCAGGGACTCAAACATCCCAACTCTGACAACTTTGGGGGACCTCAGAATCTTTTTGTTGGAACCCAGTAGTTCAAGCCTCCAGATTCTTTGGAGCCCAGTGGCGTGTGCATTTAGTCCCTCTGTGCCCCACGGGTCCTCGGTGCCCCAGGAGGACTCGTCTCAGAACCTGGAAATGCAGGTCCTCCAGCCCTGGTCCGCCACTTCCCAGCCCTCGGAACCAGGCCTGCCCATCTCTCCTCTCCTGTGCAGGCCACGCTCACTTTCTAGCGCATCAGGAGACTGTGGGCTCTGGACTTGGCAGCCTGGCCACCCCCACAGACCTCCTGGACTGGGACCCCAGCACACATGCTGCCTATACAGACAGCCCCCACACTTACCCTGCTTCTGCTGCTGAAGGTTTCCTGACGTCCGACTTCTACCCACCCTCGGACCCAGGGCGGCAGTGCCCATTTCCCCAGGGGATGGAGGTGAGATACAGATTGGGGACGGTGTGCTAAAGGGCCCCTAAAAATTTGTAATTGCCCTCATGCAGCATTCTGCTGAGATGTTAAGGTGGGTTAAGATCCCGTTCCTCAGATGGCCAAAGTGAGGCCCAAAGGCCTAAGGTCACTTAGCACAGGTGGATACCCAGCCACCTTACAAGGGCCTCTGGCCCAGTCCCTGACTTTGCATGTGTGTGTATGTGTGCTTGTGGGGGGGGGTGTGGGGGAAGGGGGATATCTCAGTTGACTGGCTTTCCCTGCCACCTGCACTCTTCAGGCCCCCCTGGATACCCGGCTTTATGCAGAACCATCCCTGCCACAGGTGGGAGCCTGGAGAGGGTCTGGACTCCCCTCAGGACCCCCACATTTGCCTCCTGTGGCCACTGGACCATCCCTGGACACAGCCCGGGCTCACATGCTGACCTTAGGGCCACAACAGCTGCTGGCCCAGGATGAGGAGGGGGACACGTGAGTAGAGGGGAATGGGGGCTGCAGGCTCCGGGCTGGGCTCAGGGGCTGTGCTCACCGCTCACACCCCCATCGCCCCCACAAACACACGCACACTTGTCCTTAGGCTCCTGCACCTGTTTGCGGCTCGGGGACTGCGCTGGGCAGCATATGCTGCAGCTGAGATGCTCCAGGCCTGTAGACATCTGGACATTCGTGAGCATAAGGGCAAGGTGAGAGCTAGGGGAACTCTGGGTTTGGGGAGGGGAAGGCTGGGGTCCTGGACTCCTAGATCCTGGAGAATAGGGCGATGGGGGCCTGGATTCTGGTCTGAGGGAGGAGGGGGCTGGGAGCCAGGACTCCTGGATCTGAAGGAAGAGGGGGTTGAGCCTGACATTTGGGTCTAAAGGAAGAGGGAGTTGGGAGCCCAGATTCCTGGGTCTGAGGGAAGGGCCTGGAATGACCTTTCTTGTGGCCTGCAGACCCCTCTCCTGGTGGCTGCTGCTGCCAACCAGCCCCTGATCGTGGAAGATCTGCTGAATCTGGGAGCAGAGCCCAATGCCACGGACCACCAGGGACGGTCTGTTTTGCACGTAGCTGCTACCTACGGGCTCCCAGAAGTCCTCTCGGTACGGCCAGCTGGCAGGTGGGGTGTCTGGGGTGAGCTGGTTGTCCAGATCCTGGCTTCTGGGGCTAGGAGGCCTGGGGGAGACCCTTACCCATCCTTCTGCCTCCTCCCCCTCCCAGGCCGTGTTTAACTCAGGGGTCCAGGTCGACCTGGAAGCCAGAGACTTTGAGGGTAAGTTGGGCAACGAGCAGGGCTGGAGTGGCCGGCGGGCAGGATGAGGGGGTGCTCCTCATCTGACAGGAGGGACCTCACTGTCTCCACCCGCAGGCCTGACCCCCCTCCACACAGCCATCCTGGCCCTCAACGCTGCCATGCGCTCACCCGACCTGTGCCCCCGGCTGCTGAGTGCCCAGGCCCGAGACAGGCTGGCTTGTGTCCATCTGTTGCTGCACATGGGTGCCGATCACACCAGCCAGGTGAGCTGGGTGGGAGGCGGCCGTCTTTTAGGAGGAGGTAAGGTGTGGGGAAACCTGCACCCCCAGGGCATCCAAACAAACCTGGATCCTGGGCCCCGACTCTCAACTGGGAATGAGGACATTATTGACCGTAGCTTCTATTTATCAAGCACTTTCTCTCTGTCAAGCGCTGAGTTTCATGGATTAGTTCTCTGAATCTTCACAAACAACTCTTTGATGCATGTACAATTATTACTTTCTCTATTCTACTCATTAGGAAACTGAGACACAGGGAGTCAAAAACCTTAAGAGATTATTAATAAGTGTCAGAAAGAGGATTAGAACCCAGGTGGTCTGATCCCAGAACCTGGCTTTTGACAATTATATTATCCTACCTTGTCTGGCAGTTGCTCTTTCACAGACTGGTTGAGAAATTAAACATACACTTAATCTTTTTTTTTTTTAGTTAAAGAATTTTGAACACAGATAAAATAGTTTAAATGAATTCCTTGTATCCAGTGTCAGTGAGCTGTAAACCATGGCCTGTCCTGCCCCACCCACTCCTCTACTTTCCTACATTATGTTAGAGAAAATCCCAGTATATAATTTTTTTTTTAGGAGGTACTGGGTGTTGAACCCAGGACCTCATACATGGAAAGCAGGTGCTCAACTACTGAGCTACATCCGCTCCCCAACCCAGCAGAAATTTTATCCATAGATATTTGTGTGTCTCTAGAAGATAAGAGCTCTCTTAACTTCAATGCCATTATTCTCCCTTTAAAAAGTTAATAGGGGAGGCGGGTGTGGCTCAGTGGATAGAGCCCCCGTTTACCATATGGGAGGCCCAGGTTCACATCCCGAGGCCTCCTTGTGAGGGCACGCAGGCCTGAGCGGTGCGGTGGGCTGATGCAGCAACCTTACGGCAGGAAGCGGGTGTGGCGCAGTGGATGGCGCACCCATTTACCATGTGAGAGGCCCCAGGCTCGCTTCCCGGCGCCTCCTTGTGAGGGCAGGCCGGCTCGCGCGGCGCCGTGGGCTGATGCGGCAAGACCTCACAGCAAGGGGGAGATAGGCGGACACAGAGAAGACACGCAGCGAATGGACACAGCAGCACAAGCAGCAAGGGGGGGATAAATAAATAAAAATAAATAAATCTTTAAAAAAAAAAAAAAAGTTAATAGGGGAGTGGATGTGGCTCAAGCAGTTGAGCTCCCATCTCCCACATGTGAGGTCCTGGGTTCAGTTCCCAGTGCCTCCTGTTCTTTTTGACGTGCTGGGGGAAAAAAAGTTAATAATAATATAATATTCTGGCTGTGTTCAAATTTCTGTTTGGCTCTAAAGTAATAGACATTTATTTTTTGCATTAAAAAAAAAATTAGGATCCAAATAAAGTCCACTCACTGTGATATGTCTTTTTCAGTCACTAGTCACTCAGGGCTTTCCCTTCCATGTCTTGGTTTTCTCTTCATCGTTTATTTGTTGAGCACAGAAGGCAGTTTTATCTGTGTAAGCACATAACATTTTTAGTGTTCATTTTCACTACAAACTCTTTGAAGGCACATAATGTTCATGGTGAAAATTGTCTTTATTTGCTACAAACTATGAAGAAAGCGGCTCAGTATTGCAGTGGATATAGACTTAGTGCACGCCCTTGGGACATGGGTTCCTTTTACTGTGTATGGCAGGTGTGGGGTGGCCAGAGCAGCTACAAGCCCAGGGACTTCCTTTGAGGGATTGGAAAAGGAGCCGTCTTCTCAAAGACGCTTGGGCAGGAAAATTGTCATAATACATGCATAGTTCTGTGATGCATGTGATGTGACTGGCGTCCCCTCAAACGTGGTAGTCTTGCGTAGTGCACAGCACACACAACCATATTAGGCACTCCTGGTGGGGCTTGCAGAGGAGGGCCAGGGTCTCTAAAGGCTGCCGGGTTCCACGGGAGGGGGGCTGGTGGTGAGGACTGGCCTGACCTCTGCTGTGCCTCCCCACAGGAGATCAAGAGCAACAAGACAGTTCTGCACTTGGCTGTGCAGGCCGCCAACCCCGCCGTGGTTCAGCTGCTGTTGGAGCTGCCGCAGGGAGACCTGCGGGCCTTTGTCAACATGAAGGTGGGAGCCTGGCCTGGGCTGGGCGGGTGGTGTGAGATGTGGCGAGAGGGGCGGTGGGGTTCCTGTGGGTTGTGGGCGTGCAGAGGGTAGGGGGCAAGGGTAACGTGTGGGACGTGGAGGGGCAATGCGTAGGACGTGGACATGGCTGGGGAGGGTGTAGACATAGATGTAGAGGGGGGTGTGGAACGTGGCTGTGGAGGGCCGTTGTGGAGGAGGGAGTTCAGGAATTTAGAGGATGTGAAGTGTGGCGTGGAAGACCCAGGGCCAGCTGAGTCTGCATCCTTATCTCCCCCTCCCCCCACGGTCCCCAGGCCCACGGGAACACAGCCCTCCACATGGCGGCTGCCCTGCCCCCTGGGCCACCCCAGGAGGCCATTGTGCGGCGCCTGCTGGCGGCGGGAGCAGACCCAACCCTGCGCAACCTGGAGAACGAGCAGCCTGTCCACCTGCTGCGACCAGGGCCAGGCCCCGAGGGGGTGAGCACTGAGCCCACGCTCACGGCATAGTGGTCTTTGACCTAACAGGGTGACCCCTCCACCCCACCCATTCCTGACTTTAGAGGGCAACTTCTAATCTCAGAAGATGACCTTGACCCTTATCCAACCCTGATCTCTGATCCCAGAGTTTGATCCCTGACCTCAGAATGGTGACTTCTGACCTCTACCCCAACTGTGACCTCCAACTATGACCTCTACTCCTGGCCCTGAATCCTGACCTCAGGATGTGACCTTTGAGTCTCAAGTATAACCTCCAACCTCCTGTCCCTAACCCTGAGTCCTTATCTCAAAGTGGGACTTCTGACCCCCAAATGTGACCTCTGACCCCTTGCCTCTACCCTTTGACTCCCACTCCTCAATGCTAACCCCAAGGTGGGAATCCCCATCTAGCAACCCTTTTCCCATCTTCTCTAGTTCTGGCTCCTGACCTCCTGACCCCTTTCTCAATATGTGAACTCGGACCTTTATCCCCAATCCTAAATCTTGACTCTGGACCTCTGACCTTCAAACCCCACTCAGCTTCCCCTCCCTAACCCCCAACTCCACAGGGTGCTTCTCTGCTTTCCTGCTCGACCTCCCCAACTTCTCACCCTGCCTTGCCTTGTCCACAGCTCCGGCAGCTGCTGAAGAGGAGCCGTGTGGCACCCCCAGCCCTGTCCTCTTAGGACTCGAACCCAGAACCTGGACTGATTTTCCAGTCCCCACCGTCCTGTGGGACAGCCAGCGTATGCTAATGTTGCAAATCCATGATAATGCCTGCAGAACCCCGCCATCTGGGGTCTTACATTAAAACCCCAGAATGGCTGCTGGGAGGGTGTGAACAGTCCCCAATATTTGGGATAATTGTGATACCTCTCCCTCACCCACGAGGAGCCCCTTTAATGATTTCTGTGAAATCGAGGCCCCTTGATTGTTTCTGTGAAACGCCCTGGACCCTTAGCCCTTTCCCCACCAGGACTTTTCAGGGTCCCCTCCCCTCAACTCCTCACACCTGAAACCCCAGATCTAATCCTCCTCTGTGGTGCTTGGGGCACCTCACAACCACTCCCATACCACTCCAGTAGGGCTCCTAAGATGGCCCTCCAACCCTCCCCTGAGACATCCGAAGGACTCTCTCCCATTTGAGTCCCCCTTCTGATCCCGAACCCAACTGGACCCCTGTCCCAGTCTTCAGCATTTCCAGTGACTCCTCCCTAAACTAAGTATCCTTGAAACACCTTATTAAATTCAATTTGGCCTAGAGCTGTCATCTCCTCATCTCTGGGGACCCTGGCGCAAGGGAATGGCTGTGATGCCTGGCTGAGCAGTCAGGTTTGGTTGAATGTGCTGGGTGGGGCGGGTGGCAGACTGTGGGTGCCAAGTCCATATCCCCTTCCCCGACCCTCTCAATGCATGGTGGCCTGTGAGCATTCTCCTACCTGCTCTGCCTTGGGTATGAGTGTGGCAAGCTGTAGGTGCCAGGGAGCTCACACCCACTTCCCACCCCAGCAGCCCTCCACCAACGACTGATTGCAGATGGCATACAAATATCCAGGTCCCTTGCCGCTCAGATGGCATAACTTGGACAGACATGTTCTATGCTAGCTCCCGGAGTTCCCCCACAGAATTAAGCTCCAGTTGCCCACTGCGGTTCTGCCCACAGTATATTCCCTTTACTGGCTGCTTCTCTTCTCCATTTCACTTTCCCCTTCCCCTACCAATGTTCTCTGCCCCTTCCAAATAAGCTCCTTGTCCTTCTGTCCTTGCTTTAGCACCTGCTTCTGGAGAAACCCAGCCGGCAAAGGGCCTCCACAATACCTCCTTTCCCATACCTGCCTCACAGCCTCTGCTCTGGACTCCGTTCCCAATCGAATCCAAAGAACCCTTACTCCAGAAAGCCCTCTGATCCACCATAGCCCCCCACTGCTCAGTGCCTCTCATGGACAACAGACCAAGTATATATTAGCACACTTCAGGTTCAGGGCATGTGCCAGTGTCTCTACCCAAAACATAAATGGCTTAAAACCACTACCACTGATTTGCTCATGATTCTGCCCTCTAGGCTAGGATCAGGTGGGCAGTTTTGCTGACTTGCTTTGGTCCCTCCTGCGGTTGCAGTCAGCTGGGGACCAACTGGGCTGGGAATCCAAGACAACTTCCCTCAATGTCTGGTAGCTTCGCTGAGATGGAGCCTTCCTGTTTTAGTTTCCTGGGCTGCTCAAGCAAATACCATGAAATGGTTTGGCTTAAGCAATGGGAATTTATTCATTCATGGTTTTGAGGCTGGAAAAATGTCCAAATCAAGGCGATGCTTTCTCCCTGAGGAATGTGGCATTCTGGGGCTGGCTGCCAAGGTGCCTTGGTTCTCTGGCACATGGCAAGGCACATGGCGGCATCTCCTGGTCCTTTCCTTCTCTTCTGGGTTTCGTTTCAGCTTCTTGCTTCCTGTGGCTTTCTCTTTCTCATGTCTGAATTCATTCCACTTATAAAGGACTCCAGTAATAGGATTAAGTCCCACCCTGATTGGGCCGGACCACTCACACCTTAACTGAAGTAACCTCATCAAAAGTTCCTACTTAGAATGGGTTCACACCCACAGGAATGGATTAAATTTACCAACATGTTTTTCTAGGGTACATACAGCTTCAAACCACCACGATTCCTAAGAAAAGAGTCCCTGTAGCATGCTTGCTGATAGCCCATTGGCCAAAGTCAGTCACGTGGCCAAGCCCAGAGTCAAGGTTGGGGGCACTACATCAGGCCATGCCTCCTGGGAGGTGGAATTCATCAGGGGCCACCCTTGTAAGTCTCACATCCGATGCCCTGTACCAACATAGATGTGTGCTTTTTTTTCCTAATTTTTTATTGTAAAATATATACAAAATTTGCCATTTTGACCATTCTTAAGTTTACAATTCAGTGGCATTAATTACATTCACAATGTTGTGCAACTGCCACCACTGTTTCCACAGTTGTTTTTTGTTTGTTTGTTTTGGAAGTACTGGGGCAGGGGATTGAACCCAGGACCTTGAATGTGGGAAGCCGGTGTTCAACCACTGAGCCATATTGGCTCCCCTGAGTTTGTTTTATCGTTTTTTTGTTTGTTTTTGTTTTTAGGAGGCACCGGAACCAAACCTGGGACCTCCCATGTGGGAAGCAGGCGCTTAACTGCTTGAGCCACATTCACTCCCCGCTTTTGTTTTTAGGAGGTAGCAGGGATTGAACCTGGGACCTCGTACATGGGAAGTAGGCAACCACTTGAGCTATATCTGCTCCCAAAGTGTTTTAATCGCCCCAAACTCTACCCATTAAGGAATAACTCCCCATCTCCTTCTCCTTCCAGCCCCTGGTAACCTGCAATCTACTTTCTGTCTCTATGAATTTACTTATTCTATAAGTGAAATCATACAAAATTTTTCCTTTTCTGTCTGGCTTATTTCACTTAGCATGTTTTTGAGGTTCATCCATAGTGTAGCATGTATCAGTAATTCATTCCTTTTTTTTTTTTTTTT
>JAQZBX010036861.1:0-12904 GCA_029593785.1 Cabassous unicinctus
TTGTTATTTTTCCCAGACTACAGAATTTAGAAAGAATGCTGGGTTGCTTATTCGCAGACTTTAACCAATTTATTTTAACTCTTGATTTCTTTTGTGAGGGCCTTGCACTCTCATTTTCAGAAGCATACTTTGGGGTTATTTTAGGAGGAATCTCTAACATATCACCTGTAGCTTTTCTTTTTGATCTAGTTTGTCTCTGATTCTCTTCCAATGACTGGTGTTCCTTGGATATTTTAGCTTTTTTCTTCATGTTACCAAAGTCAGTGTCACTTTTTCTTTTCCCATTTGCTTTTGGGAGTTTTTCTTTATAATCTTCAAAATGCCTCATATTGTCAATCTCTGTGCTGTTAATACCACTCATTTCTTCTTTCTGATGGGGGATTTCTTCTGCCTTAGTAGATAATTCTGCCACATTTTTCACTTCTTCCTTTTTTAGGAGTTGGCATGTTTCTTGAATGTTTCCCAAAATACATTGTAATACTTCCTGTGCATCATGCTGTAGATATCCTTCATACATAGGGTTGAGTTCCCTATAATAAAAATTTTCATCTCATCTATTGCAGTTTAGAAGATAAAATACATAAAAGAAAACTCTTACATAGAATTCATTTATAGGGACCTGCTTTTTGGCCACCACTCTAATGCTACAATGACATTGCATCTAGGTCTGTTCTTCAACTAAATGATTAAATGGTACATATATTTTTAAGATATACCTTATTTGCATTTGTGTTTTGGATAAGGCTGCTTTATACATAGGATAAAGATGACACTATAAAACAATCTAATCCAATTAAATAATAATTCTTTTCTAAACATATGTAACAAAAATAGGGGAATATTTGGAATTTATAGCTTTTATGTATAATGTATCTTGAAGTAATATGGGTCCACAATTCCTATTCTAAAATCCTTTGGGACCACGTGTATGGGAAATTCAGAAATTTTCAGATTTAGGAAGACAGCATAGCATATAAGTAAAATATATACCACCAACAGGATAGGGCATTGCACCAAAACTAAACACATACTATTTTCTACAGAAAAAATATATAAGTATTCACATTAAGGATAAACATGAATAAAGAATATAAATAGGCTCATAAATTCATGTTTGATGAGTTTAATACCAAATTTATGAACAGATTTTCACTTTTCAGAGCTTCTAAGAAAAAGGACTGTGAACTGGTGGAATTCTGTTTCTTCTTGCCTTTATTGCCCCATCTGGTCATATATCCCTTTCCTCAAGATAGAAACAAGTAGCTAAATTGGAATCCTAAAATTATATTATAGATTATACCTGAGTGTGTTAAGCAGTCGCCTTGGCTGAGTAGCAAGTTCATCAGTATATTTCTCTGGATTTAAGAGAAAACTAGCCTGAAGCTGTTCAACTGAAATGATTAAGGACTGTAAACTGCATATTAGTTCATAACTTGCCAAAGAATCTTCTTTGCAATTTCCCTGTCAGGAAAAAACAAAAACAAAAACCAATCTTTTCATTTATGAACACATCAAGTACCTTCCCTCCTCTTGTCTTTTTCTCACTAACCAATACTAGCTTTCCTAAATTTAATTTCATTATAGCACAAATTTTAGGAGGCACACAACCTTTTTAAGAATAATTTTTGGTTACTTTCTATTTATGTGGATGGTACTGATTTTCTAATTAGGGAAGTCAAAAGCTTCTTCAAATATATTTACTTAAGTTTTAAAAGTGAGTCTATTTGGAAAAAAAACAACAGGTGTTAAACAGGTATAACAATTTGGTGGTATACAAATGTCAAAAGTTTGGTAAACAATGAATAAAAGACTGGAGAGGGGGCGGATGTGGCTCAAATGGTTGGGTGTCCGTCTCCCATATGGAGGGACCTGGGCTTGATCCCTGGGACCTCCCGGTAAAAAATTAAAAAAAAAAAAGACTGGAGAAAACACAATGTAAAGGGGGATAATCTGGTTAGCTATGTAGCAAGAATGAAGAATAATTACCTTTCAGACAACATAAGTTACTGAGAAATGCAATTCCTAGTTATAATTTTGTTGTAATCAAAAATTAATTCGTCACCCCCCTCTCCCAGATCCTCCATTTAGCTATTAACTTTTTCATTTCTAAGCAAGTGGATCTCCACTAATTTAGTTTAACTTTTATATTATTTTCTGGGTTTTGTTTTTTACCTTATCTACTTTTTGGTTGGCTTCATCCTTTAGGGCATCTTTCTTCCTTGAAATAATATTAAATAAGTGCTTCACTCCAGATTTAAAACCAGGACAAAAATATAATACCTGTAACAAATGAAACTGTCTTAAAATGTTTACTGGAAAAACAACAATATACCTAAAGTCATCAAAACACTATCATGCTCTTTGTAAAGCATTTTTAAATGTGCATAATCTAAATTTCTAGGGTTAAGCTTTGTATCAAAACTGTTCTTTACCTCACCTTTTTACTTCATAGTTTCCCACTGTTTTCCCTCATTGGCAGCAAAGCACTAAGCCTGGGCAAATACTGCTAAGACTTGTGGCTACAAGGCCACAATATAAAAAATATATTCCAAGGGTTTAGATACATAACACCATAGAACCAGGAATCAAACGAGAAACTAAAGGTTTGGCATCTTCCATTTAACCAGGGTCCACTCGGTTTTTGTTATCCTACCTTTATTTAATATATCACTTTCTCTTACCCCTAAAGGAAGTTTGTAACATAGAACTTAGAATTATTATTATTATTATAGCTCATTCTGGATTATTCATAAGGCAAAGACAGTATGGACAATAATCCTGACATTCTCAGAAACATTAAATGTTACACCATTCCTTGCCTACTAAAGTTTTATTACATAGCAAATCGTCAATTTACCTGAAGTATACTATTAAGATAACAAGTATTGCCGAGATTATTCAGTCCCACAAATGGTAGCAAGTTTTCTCTCTTCTCACAGTTTATGGGGGAGGACTGTGCAGCAGGAACAACTTGATCACTATTAAGCATAGAGGGAAGAAAGGTATAATGAAGTAGTATCATTAAGAAACAAAGTGGAAATATTAAGTTCTCTAGATTGTCTTTCTCCAAAAGTTGCAGGATCTGCAAAATATGTGGATTTTACTCAGATGACGTTTTGAGAGGAAATTTGTAAAGGCTCCAAAATTACTACGTACCCAAAATAAAAAAGGACTTTAAGAGTGTCAATTATTACATTCAACAGGCCTCAAAACAATTCAAGAGGCTGTTACAGAGTAGAAGACTGAGTAACTGCTACTTTGATTTGTTCAGCCAACATGACATGTTCATCACACAGTTTAACTCTAAATAGAAATCTGGAAATATACTGACTATAGCACTATCTAAGTAGTCAGATACTTAGAAGAAAGGGAGTCTATGAAAAGAATTATACAGATATCCCTCACTTAAAAGTTATTTAACTTTTTAAGTTAAATAACTTTTCACTTTAACAAACAGCAGGGCCTCCCTAAATATTTTCATTAAAAAAAAATTATTGAAGTATATCATTCATACATGAATATAAAAGATAAGTGAATAGTAAAAATTGTGAACTTATAAAACAAACATGCGTAACATCATACAGGGCTCCCATCCCTGTATTTTTATTTATTTTACTGCTGCTGGCTTTATTCTAGTATCTCAAAGTTTATAAGCATTGAATGCTTGATAAATAAAAGGTCCACATACTACCTCCAAACTCCTAAAATACCAATAATTAGGAAATTAACACAAGGGACCAAATCTACTTTTAGTCACCCAGCAGAGTGCCCATTTGTTAAATAGGGAGGTAATGCAGACTCCAGATAGAGCAACCAATAGAATTGGTGGAGTATTCTATTTTGTTCTGATTTCTTTTCAATCACTGAAGAATTTATTTGCATAAAAAGCATTTCTTATTTTTAAGTTTATTTTAAATATGATTTGCAATTATATGCCTTCAATAGGTCTGCTAATTCATATATTAGGTATAACTACATTTAAATACCTCAGATTAACTGTCAAGTGTTCTGAATTTTAAAATTAGCTATTGTGCTTTTTTTTAACCCTTACATAAATGTGTCACACTACAAATAATCCAGTTTAAACTGAAAAATAATTTTAGTATTTCTCCAAGTTAGTCTAACTACTTGGCTGAGCACAGTGCAATTGAATTGAGTTAACATTATGGATGTGATCCCTGTGGGGAACCACCAGTTTTGCTCTGTTCCTACTATAGAAAATCCATAGACTTGTCTATGGACTATCAATATCAGAAAGCCTAGAGATATCAACCCAAGTTCACTGCTTCTTCAGTGATATAAAAAGGTATACAAATATACTTAGAAAAGGACACATACATTTCAGATCCTCTATATTCAGATGGTTTTTCTTCATTTTCTTGAGAATCTGTGAAATCCAAAGCTCTTTTAGTTTCCTTTTTCTGAAAAAACTTTAAGGAAAGTCTGTTTTTCTTTGATGGACTACCTCTTGAAAGCCCATTATTTTCACTAGGTATGACACCAGGCATTTTCTCTTCAAATCCCAAGGAGTTGACAAGTATTAGTTTATAGGAAGAAGGTGGAATCACCAATTATATCTGTTAATCATAGAGAAAAAGTTTCATTAGATTTCAGTTATCAGTTATAGGCAAAAAAAAAAAAAATCAATTTTGAAAACAAATTTGCCAAGGTTAGAACTTCATATTTGAAAAACTGATGTCCTGCAGCAATAGGCACTCAATGTTTGCTGCCTAAATGAAGGAGCTTGCCACACTGGCCTTAATTTTCTGAATATCAGATACTGAAGCCTACTATCAGATTAAGGACCCCATCACAAATATGCTATTTAAAAGAACTCCTAACTTATTAAATCATTCAGAAAATATTGACTGAGCAACTCCCATCTCCAGTTTAGAACTACAGATGGTTGAATGGGAAAACATAGTAGTGCTGGACATAAATGAGTCCTCCCCAAGGCCTTTTCTAGTTATTGAGTTAATATATGAACAAATGACTTTAAAAAGCATATTTAAAGTCTAATTTACATATAAGAAAAGGCATAGATCTTGTTACACCTAAAAACTTGAGTGAAAGGTATAACAGTTGTGATGATGGTGTAAAAAACTTGAACTTTGTGTATATTAAATTTTTCTGTACTACAGGCTACAATATTCTCATTTTCCAAGAATCTTTTTTAATTACAGATTTTTTTAAAAAACCGCTTTCAATAGGGTAAAAAAAGACTTGCTTTTGCCTTATGCAACCTTTTCTACCCTATTTTAAAGTAAGATTTATGTATGAAAAACTATGGCAATATTTATGGTAGCTATTTTATACATAATTCCTATCTTCCATTTTGACATCTGGGGGAAAATTATTTAGAGCCCCAAACGTCAGTAACGAATTTCAAATGTACATACAAAGTAGTAAGATGCACTAACAAAATTCACTCAAATTCCATCCATAAGCATTTAACTCCTAATCAGGGAATTTGTAACACTGAACTCAGCAATAAATCCACATTTTTGAGACCCAAACTCAAGAACTGGAAAGCTGACCAATTTTTTCCCCATCCTGTCTCCAACTCAACTTATTCTCCTGAGCACTTAATACTAGTAACGAAATGCTAAACCGGTCTGAGCTAAAGTGTCAGGGATCTCTAGGCATTAATAATTCTCTTACAAGGATTTTCTTGGGAGCCAATTCTACTAAATGACAAACTGCATTCTCTAAGTAACAGTAACCAGCTTTAAATAGATGAGAAAAATGATCAAGCAGCTGAAATAAGGTGTTATAATCCTAATCAATAAACCAACCCTCCTGGCTCCTTCAAAGCAATTATCAAATAACATTACCGAGAATATATCATCTTGCGCCTGTATTTCCTTACATCTGGATTGTTACATCAAAAAATGTTTCTCCTAAAATTATAAATCAAGTTTTGAAGAGAATGAACCGAACATTAATAATTCTTGAGCAAATGACAAGCGTGAACAGTAAGTACTATTATGTTTTACGCAATTCCTATTTTTCAAGAGTTAAGGCTAATATTCTCGGCAAAAGCTTAAGACACGTGGTCTTTTTCTAAAGACGTCTGGAAAAAATTTAGTGGAAGTGGAAGAGAATGCGCGGTAAATTTTACGTTAAAGAAAGCAATTATACAGACATAGGAGTGAAAACATTTCTTTTCCCCATCCCGCACCACTCTAGGGAACAGAAAGATGACAAGACATTGTGTCACTGGATGTCTATGCCCCTCCTTCAGATACAGCACTGGGCAAGGTGGGACGCTGGCGGGTGGCGTCTCTGGCCCATACCACAATTCACTTGAAAACGCCTGCCCCTTGATCGGGAGAGTTGGCCTATTTACGTCCAGCCCGCACCTGCCTTCGTGAGTCCCCGGTAGCGGCACGAAGGGGCGCCCCTCCGGGTGCACAGAGGGCTCGGCTAGCAGCTCGGCAAGGATGCATGACCGGGTCCCAGGGCAGATCCACTCGGGCGCCGGCCAAACTTGTCTCGGCGCCCGGGCACCGGCCCTTCCTTTCCAGGCCCGTCCTTACCTGGTCATGGCCCAAAGCGAAGTCGGCGGCGATGACGCCGACAAGTCCAACCGGGATAGGTGTGGGTACGACAGGTGAGTCCCTGCCGCTAGCCCGACCCCAGGAAAGGCTGGTCGGCTCGCCCTCCCAGCAGGAGAGTGACCATCCGATCTCAAGAGCGGGAACCCGGGCCGCCACTCGGTCCTACTTTGCGCCCACACCAACTACATTCCCAAGCGGCGGCCGCCTGGGTCCGCCCCGGAATGGAAAGGAGCGCAGAAGTGGTCCCGCTTGCGAAGCGCCTGAACCGCTAGGGTCTTTCCCACTCCACCACCGAGGGGAACTTGGCGCGTTTTCCTCAGTCTCAGGACCCCCGTGTTTTAGCCTCCGCCCGCGCCAGTGCTGCTTATGAAGGCGGCGTCCTTCGAAAATGCCGGTTCTAGTCTCCAAGCTGCAGAGACGCGAAAGGCAAGAGCCGCCTCGCGATCGCCACTCGCCCCCCTGGCACGCACGGGCTCCGGAACCAGCTGGAACGGTAGTTTCCCCAAGATCCTAACGGGTTCTGCAGTTTCAAACAGCGCAGGCACAGTCAAGGGCAGCTCGCGCGGGTCCTCGCTGAGGGCGCGCGCTAGGTGCTAGAGGCCTGGCGGGCGGGCTCGAGCCTCACACCCTTTTTTTTTTTAACCATTCGTGCGCGCGAGTTGGGGAGAAAGCAGACGGACGGATCGGGAGACGGGACAGAGAGAAGAGGGGGCGGCTCCCTTCCTCGAGAAGGGGCCGCCAGGTGCTTAAACCCACCAATCCGTGATGGTGGCTCACCTAAAGCTCGTCCCAACACCACCCAGGAGGAGCCAATCAGCAGTACCTAGTTGAAAGCCAATTGGCTGGGCGGAGTAAAGAAGTCCCTCCAATACCAAAAAAGAAGAGAGGAGGGCTCCAGCCAATCATTATTGGACATACAGAGCGTTCCTAGGGAGCAGTTTCCCTCCTTCCTCTTGCATTCGCGATCGAGTGCGCGCTTTCGCTGCTGATTGTTAAATCTTGCTTTGCGTTTTGTTAATCCTCGACCGTGGGACGCCACGGAGGGTGCGGTTTCCGGAGTGAGGGCCTCACAATAAGCCCCGCCCCCCTTTCATGCGTACACACTCGGCGGGGTTACCAGGGAGATTGGTTTTGAAAAATGGCTGACAAGTTTGCTAGCTGTTCCGCGCCAGGGCCGTCCCAATAAAAACAGTCCTTGCGATGGAAAACAATAAATTCTCAGCCGAATACCGTAGAGCTGACGGTCCTTCTTCACACCCTCCACGCCTCATTTTCTCTTCTTTACCCTTTCCATTTTCCCGGCCGCGAAAGAATTTTAAGACCCAGCTCCGGCTAAGAAAGCGGCAAAGGGTTTTAGCGAAAGCTCTACTAAGGGTCTCAAAAGCGGCAAGGCAGGCCTCACCTGGTTTGTGCTTCCTTCTGTCTTCACATGCTTACCCTAATGAGGCTAACTCACAAAGCAAGAGCTGCAATTAAGCAGAATAAATTCAGTCCGATTTCATTTAACAAGTAGACGTTTTTAGGTGCCTGCTAAAGTGCCGGGCATTTTTTCTAGGCGTTAGGGAGTGAGTAAAATACATTCCCTCTTCTAAAGAAATTTTACATTGGAGAGAGAGACGGACGTCAAACTAGAATGATAGGAAATAAAACAAGCGAAAAGGGAAAGAGAAAAGTGTGCTAATCTAAATGAGATGGTTTGGAAAGACCTCTGAGTTGACGTTTGAGAGAACTGAATGAAAGTGGGAGCGAGGCTTAGGGGAATCTGAGGAAACAGTGGTCCAAGCATATGAAGGACAAGTTACAAAAGTCGTGAAGCTTGTAAGCAAATGCACATATATGCATATGTATTTATATATCATTTTACAAATATTGGTATGTATTGTGAAAAATTTGATTTTTACCCACAATAAAAAAATAAATAAAGGGAGCATGACTCAAAAAAAAAAAAAAAAAGTCATGAGGCTTAATGCTCTTGGCATTTTAGAAAGAAGCAAGGAGACCAGAGCGCTTACAGCACAGTGAGCCTGGGTAAAAAGGTAGTAGGAAATGAGAATGAGCTAGTCAGGGCTCTGGTCAAATAGAGTTGAGGAGATGGGATTTTAAGTGTGATGGGAAATCATTAGATGGTTTTCAATTGGAGTGGCATTTTTTTTTAAAAGTGGCTCTCGTGGAGACTATTGAACTTAAGGTGTAGAAGCAGAAATGTCAGCTAGGTGGACTGGAATAAACTGGGAGCAGTGGAAGTATATTGAAAACTAGTTAGGATTCAGGATATATTTTGGAGTAGAACCAAATTCTGCTGATGGATTGACTGCATGGTATGTGAGAAATAGACAAAGTTGACAAATTTGTTTTGTTTTGTTTTGTTTTGTTTTGTTTTGTTTTTACCAAAGCAATGAATAGTGCTTGGCTCTTGCTAAAATGCAGAACACAGCTTCAGGTATTCTGTGTGCATTAGTGATTTTGCAAATGCATTCTTTTCTATTCCAGTCATAAGAAAGGATCAGAAACAGTTGGTATTCCCATGGAATAGGCAAAAATATACATTTCCAATTTTGCCCCAGGGCTGTTAACATTCCTGCTCTCTGTCACAATATAGCCTGAAGAGACCTGGACCTTCTGGGCACCCTGCAGAACATCACACTGATCCATTACATCAGTGATATCATGCTGATTGAGCAGGCTGAGCAAATTATGGTATAACCATACCAGGAGAATTAAAGGACTGAAAGTGTGTAAGTGTGGTGGAGGTGCAAAAGAGAGCTAAATCATTTTTCATATTGAGAAGTCAATAAATAATGGCGAGTCGAAAAATCAAGAAGAAACGTGAACAAGGTATTTAGAAACGTGGAGGTAAATAGTAAAAAATCAACTAAAAGTTGAAAGTGGTTGCCTTTGGGGAATGGGAAGTCTTGCTGGGAACCTTTTAACTCTTTAAATCATGTGCTGGTATAACTGAAAAAAAGCAAAATAGTTTTAAAACATCGCTGTAAATGAATTGTTTCCTTATTTCATTCCCTGGTCGGAGCAAATAGGCTCAACTGGGGTAGGATTATTTTGTTTGGGAATGACAATTCTTTTGACCCTCACCCTCTAGGTCCAAGTTAAAGGAGGCCCAATATGTGAGCCTTTGGCCTTCATCCAGCACTTTTAGTAACCACAAAAGGCAACCAAACTCAAAACAAATGGTGAAACCATTATCCAGTAATTAATTTTTTAAAAAGTTTATTTCCACAAATAAAGTCTGTTTAAAAGGCAAAAACTACAAACCCAGGTTCAAGTGGGAGGGTCTCTTATTCCTATGAAGAGAATGTCTTGTTCCACTTCCTTAATGTTTGTTAACAATTTAGTAGATGAATGTCCGGTAAGTGGGTGAGTGATGAGGGGGTAGCTGGAAGTCTCATCAGCCTATTTATATTCCATGAGAAGAGAGTCTTGTCTTTCTCATGCCATTAAGACTCTATCTGAACCCATTTTGAGAATACACCTACAATTAAACTTGAACAATATTTTTATTAATTGAATAAAATGTACTAATAAAGTCCTAGGTATGTGAAGAAAAAGGAATTCTTATGCTTTTCTTTTGAGTATCATGAACACATGGCTTTTTGCAATCTTATTTTAAGCATAATTTTTATTTCCCTTTTGAAACAAAAAAATTGTCACAGTTTAACCTGTGGGAACTCCTTTTAAGTAGGCTTCTGGATCCTCTTAACATTTTGAAAGCATCCTTGCCCTCTGGTAAATTCCAGGCCTATTTTTAAAAGTATTTTCTTAATAACTTGAATATACCATATATTTTACTGTTTTACCATATTATATGTCTAAATCAAAATATGGTTAAACTTAATTTATAAAATCTTATTTAAACATGTCATAAGATGGAAAAGATATTATTCATTGTACATTACCATTTCATTTTGGGCTTTGAAAACCACCCATGTGTTTTCAATTAGATAAGAATACAATTGGATCTAACATGGGGATTGCATGATGATTATGATGTAATTTTCCTTCTTTTGGCTCAAATATCTTGGAATTAGATTTTGTGTAGTCATTGGTATCAAACACCAAAACTTGGTGGCTTAAAATAGCAGTTTATTATTCCTCACAGTTCTATGGTTTGGCTGGTGGTTCTGTTGGTCTCACTTGGGCTCCCTTATGTGGCTGCATTCAGCAGGCAGGAGGGCCAGGGGACTAGGATGGGTTGGGAGTAGGGGGTAGAGTAGGGCAGGGGGCATAGTTGGGCCTTTCTCTCTCTCTCTTCCTCAAGGAGTCCAAATCAGTCTTCTTCACATAGAGATGGCAGCAGCATTCCAAGAGGGCAAGTTCCAGTGCACAAGTGCATACTAAGTCTCTGCCTGTGTTACTGTATCACTGTCCCTTTACCCAAAGCAAATCCCTGGCAAAGCCCAAAGTCAGTGGTTAGTGAATGATACAAGGTCATGGATACAGGAAACAGAGTCATTTGGTGTCGTTAATGTAATGGTCTACACCAGTCTTCCTTTGAATATTATCTTAACATAGGACAAGTTACCTGAAAAGAAAAAGTATTACCACCCAGGGATATATCACACAGAAGACCTAGTATTTATATAGAATTTTATATGAGATTTGGCCAAAATTATTCCCTTAATTATTAATTTTTATATGCAAATATATATTTCCTACTCATTATCTTTTATCAAAGGCAGTTTGATGTTGAACTCTATCATTTTTTCTTTAAAAAGTCTTTAAAATATATATGTTTATTTAGTCTATAGCCCCAAAGACAATTAAGAATGTTTTTTTTAAAAGCAGTTTAATATTAAAATAAATAATATTGTAGCAGCTTGACATTATTGATGAATTCCAAAAGGAAATATTGGATTATGTTTGTAAACTGGTCTTTTCCTCTGGGCATATTAGAGTGTATTGGATTCAGAGGTTTTACTTTTACTTAATTAAATTATGATTAGGGCTTTGATTGGGCCACATCAGTAGAGCATTGAGTCCTCACCCCTTGGTGGGTGGGGACTCACAGATAAAAGACATGGCAAAGGACACATTTGGAGTTCTGATGCTGAGTTTTGAGCTGGAGCCTGGAAAGTGAACACACAGGAGAAGAACACAGAGGAATAGAGACGGCTCTTAGACACAGCAGAAGCCCTGGGGAGAGAGACAGAGCCGCTTGCCTGATAGTCTACAGCTGGCCTTGTGGAGATATCAGAGGAGCTGAGCCTGGAAACAACCAAGCCACAGGAAGAGAGGAACCTAGGAAGCCTGAAACCTCGCAAATGTCAGCAGCCATCTTGCTTCAACATGTGGCAATAGACTTTGGTGAGGGAAATAACTTGTGCTTTATGGCCTGGTAACTGTGGGTCTCTATCCTAAATAAATACCCTTTATAAAAGCCAACAGATTTCTGGTATTTTGCATCAGCACCCCTTTGGCTGACTAATTCAAATATTAATATAATTAAAATTGTCCAAAAATATCATGCATTAAAAACTACAGAGGGGAGTGGATATACCTCAGTGGTTGAGTGCCTGCTTCCCTTGTACAAGGTCCTGGGTTCAATCCCTGGTACCTCCTAAAAAAACAAACAGAAAAACTACACAGGAGGATTAAGGAGAATGCTTTTTATGGGTTCATATTTTATAATTTCATCTGTGATTTAGAAGAACAAATTTATAAGAACAGGTATGTAGATTATACTGTGGTTCAACTGTAATTCCATGTTTACCTTACATTTATACCTTTTTCAATATAGTCAAAATATTTCAGCTACTTAAGGGGAAAAAATCTGAATCTTTGCAAGGAATAAAATCTCACATGTTTGTATTCCCAGTGTTTTCATTTCCTTCAGATGTGAACCAGAAAGTCACATTAAAAAATTAAAGTTCACTAAAAAACAATTTTAGCAATAGATTTTCTTTTTGATTTTGCTTATTAAGTAAGGAAATTTCCACAGTAAATGTGCAAAATGTTAACTTTTATAGATTAGTTATAGCATACATTTTTTTACCTTTGGACTTAAAACATTTAGTATAAAAGTTCCAAGATTTGGAATTATAAAAATTGCATCAAAAACAAAACACAGTAGGGGGCGCGGATGTGGCTCAAATGGTTGGGCGTCCGTCTCCCATATGGAGGGACCTGGGTTCAATCCCTGGGACCTCCCGGCAAAATTAAAAAAAAAAAAAAACACAGCAGAGCAGGTGTCGCTTAGTGGTTGAGCACCTGCTTTGCATGTGCGAGGTCCTGGGTTCAATCCCCCATACCTCCTAAACAAGCAAACAGAAAAAGCACAGAGGAACTCATGTTATGATTTTTTTTTCCTCCAAAAAAGAAAAAGGGATGAT
>JAQZBX010036861.1:13004-24120 GCA_029593785.1 Cabassous unicinctus
TTTTTTTTTTTTTTTTTTTTTTTTTTGAGCATGGAAGTTAAATCATTTTCCTCTGTAAGGGTATGCTGAAAAACAAATGTATTAGTTAAAACAATTTAATTCCTAATAACACCTTAGCTTGATTAAGAATTTATCACAATACCAATAAAAGTTATATCTTTAGGTTTGCACACAAAACATGCTTATCTATATTCATGAAATGATTTGTATTTATACCTTTTGCCAATGGAAGATTTATGTTTTCAATTAAGAATTTTATTTGGCTACTTGGAAGAAAACTTTTCTAAACACTCAATTTTGAGATCTTGAGACATCCAAATGTCTCTTAAAAACTCAATTAGTTTATAAAACATGTGCACACATTATACGACTTTTAGGCCATGCTCTTTCAAGTTTTGTTTTAAAGCAAACAACTTATTAACTAACCTTCATAAGATAAGTTACTCATGGTATAATCTTTTTTAAATTTCCCCCTCATTTAAAATTTTTAAGTCTACAATCATTCCTGCCATCTCTTGCTCACTCCCCTGTCTTTTTGTCAGTTGGGGATATAAGGAATAGGTTGGGCTGGCTACCCAGTTTCCCTGAAGAACTTTGACCTGGTTTTAGAGGTCTCCTCTACTGAGATTTCTACAAGTACTTCATTGTTTCCTCATACATTAAAAAGTCCAGTCTACTGGACTTTCCTGGAGTGTCCTGCTCCCTTGAACTTTAAGTACATCCCTAAGATAGCAACTTCTTATCCCAAGTTACCTCTAGTATACCAATTTTCAATATTTATGAATTGACAATGTTTATGTATACTTAAAAATGTAAATATCCTTGAACTACCCTCTATATCTCAAATCTCACAAAAGAATTGTGATACCCTTGAACTACTCATCCTTGTTTACCTAGGAGATTTCCTCAATTTATGCAGAGGAGGAAGACACAAGCTGAGTCTATTCTTACCTCAAAGCTTTATTTTAGTGAAAGGACCAAATCTTCCAGATACCCATCCCTAAATGTCCTTTAGATGCTGGCTAGCAAGTGTGCCCCTGGGAGAACTCAGGAATGGCACCTCGTTGAGTCCATAGTTTTGAATCTCTTGCCTCAGTGTCTTTTTTTTTTTTTCTTCCTATCTGGTTGCATCATCGTCTTTTTGGTGCATCGCTTTGCCACGCAGAGGCCTGCACCTCGCCGTGCTGCACTGGTCTGGGACGCCTCTTTTTTTTCTTTTTTTTTTTTATTATTACCAGGAGGTACCAGGGATCGAACTGGGTTCTCCGTATGGTAAATGGGAGCGCAATTGCTTGAGCCACAACTACTTCCCCCTCAGTGTCTTTACATACTCAGAAGTCCTATACCTGAATTCAGAGAAACCTGCTCATTGATATTGTATTTTCCTTAAGTCTAAACACTATTTCTACACAATTCTTACCTAAGAGTAAGCCTAGCAGATCTGTCAGCAAAAGGCATGATCCTAGACCAGGGTTAGTCAGTCGGGCTGGTCCCCATGAAAGGACCCCAGTATTAATTTCAAAGAGTCTGTGGGTTTCTGTGCCAATGTTGGATATTCCATCCAACTATTCATCTATTGAACAAACTAACTCCCAGTCAAGGGACCACAAATTGTTTAAATAAACCAAGCTTCATACTTTTTTTATTAAGATCTGATAGGCATGTGTGGGATGGCGACCCTCTACTCAAAAGTTCTGAAGACAGAGAGTTGGATTAGAGGCAGCAGTAATTTATTTCTTTCTCATGAGAAAGGGCACACACCCAGGCTAATGGAAGCAGGGTAAGTGCGCGTGGTTAGTGCAGGAACAAAGATTATATAGGTACCCTGATGCAATACCCCATTTCCCTCCCTCCCTTACCTCACCCATTTCCCCATTGGCTGGGGACTATGGGCTTACAATCTTAAGCACGAAAACTAACCCAATCACGGAGCTACGCAAGGCTTTATTGCCTTTTTAGGAAAAGTATGAGGGCACGTCTCCAGTATCCAGGGTCATCCCCTTTTACTGACGTGGATTCTGGGGAAATGAGTTACTCAGGTTACGTGCAGGAATGTGGGACTTAACTTGTTGCGATTGAGACTCGAACAAGAATGTGGGAGGATTAGGTAAGCAGGAACAGAGAATTCAGTTTGAGAAGAGACCACCCTTTGTTCTATTTCTCTCAGGCAGTATTTTATTTGGCAAACATTTCAACAATTGCGGGGGAGTGAACAGAAAAGATTAGCACTAACATCTGCATATTCAAAATTCTCTCTCATTCCTAGAGACAAGAGAGACAAAATTTTATAGTGGAAAAGACACATAAACGGTGTATTAGTCAGTCAAAAGGGTGCTGATGCAAAATACCAGAAATCTCTTGGCTTTTATAAAGGGTATTTATTTGGGGTAGAAGCTTACAGTTACCAGGTCATAAACATAAGTTACTTCCCTCACCAAAGTCTGTTGCCACGTGTTGGAGCAAGATGGCTGCTGATGTCTGTAAGGGTTCAGGCTTCCTGGGTTCCTCTCTTCCCTCGGCTTGTTTCTCTCTGGGCTCAGCTGCTCTGCTCCTCTGTGTGCTTATTTCCTGGACTCCAGCTCAAAATTCTCAACTCTGTCCTTTGCCATGTCTTTTTTCTGTGAGTCCCCGCCCCCTTGGTGGGTGGGGACTCAACACCCTACTGATGTGGCCCAATCAAAGTCCTAATCATAATTTAATCAATTAAAAGTGATACCTCTTACAGACCAGTTTACAAACATAATCCAATAACTGTTTTTGGAATTCATAAACAATGCCAAACTGCTACAAACGGTATATATATTAGTCAGTCAAAGGGGTGCTGATGCAAAGTACCAGAACTCTGTTGGCTTTTATAAAAGGTATTTATTTGGGGTAGAAGCTTACAGTTACCAGGCCCTGAAGAGTCCAACTCAAGGTACCATGAGAGGTTCTTTCTCACCCAGTCTGTTGCCATGTGTTGACGCAAGATGGCATGTGATGTCTGTGAGGGTTCAGCCTTCCTCCTTCCTCTTAAGGCTCCGTGATCCCAGCTTCTTCCAATCACAGCTGTAGGCTGGCATAAGGCTTGTCTCTCTTCCCGGGGCTCGTTTCTTTCTGGGCTCAGCTACTCTGTTTTCTCCACAAGGTCAGCTGTAGACTATCAGGCTCATCTCTCTTCCCGGGGCAGTGTCTATGGAGCACTCTCTTTTCCTGTGTATCTGCTTCTGTGTTCTTCTTCTCTGTGTAATACTTCTCTCTCTTTGATTGAGCCTCCATTTATATAACCCACAGCTGAAGGCTAGCTGTAGGTGGGGACTCAAATCGAGTTACCCTAATGACATGGTCAAATAAAAGCCCTATTCTTGATTTAATAAAGTAAACATGAAACCTCTGAGTCTAATACAATCTAATATGCCCAAAGGAACAGACCAGTTTACAAACACAATCCAATATCCATTTCTGGAATTCATAACAATACCAAACTGCCACAGGATAGTTTTGATATTTTTCCATTTCAATCTTTTAAGTAAACTTGAGATAACCTCATACAGCATCACAAGCATTGTCATCAAGCAGCCACACTATTAGAAAGCCCTCATGCTCCATATATAGGCCTTTTTAAACAGATCTAGCACAAGTAAAGCTAACACAAATGTACCTAGAGTTTTTTTGAAAAAGCAGATTCTGTAAAAAGGAACAGTAGGAGTTTTAGAATTTTTCCAAAAATTGCCCACAATAGATTTATACCCAGTATAGTAACTTTTGTTATTGCCCAAGACTTCTTCCTTATTCATTTTGTCAACTCTCCAAATATATTTATTCATTATGAATTACTTGAGAGATGTGAAAGAATATATGAAACATTTCTTTAAGTTGTGAAGATAATAATAAACATGCACAGAGCCATCAACCAACTAAAAAATTGAGTATCATTAATAGCATTAATAGCATTGAAGCCTCCCATTGAGCCTCTACTTTTTCCATCCTCCTGCCTTCCTTCTTTAGGAACTACTAAAGTACTACTTTAGTGCTTAGATAACTACTATTTTGGATGTGGTGTGTTTTTTTTTCATTCTCTTCTTATCTTTATAATTCTACTAAATATATATGTGCCTTGAGATAAACTATTGTTCCATTATATTTGGTTTTGAAGTTTACATAAGTGGTATTATTCTTTGATTTGAGTTTTATATTTAATATTATGTTTGAGAAATTCAACTATGTTATTGCATATAGCTGTAATTGATTTATTTTCACTGCCGTGTAGTAGTCTATTGTGAATATGCATCAATTTATTTACCCATTCCCTGTCAGTGAGCATTTGAATTATTTCCAGTTTTTTTCTTCTTATAAATAATGCTGCCAAAAACATTCTTACATATATATCTCCTGGTGTGGTGCACATAATGCAAATAATTTTCCAGGGTGTATCTTAACTCTATCAGATGATGCAAAACTGTTTTCCAAAGTGTTTGTACAATTTACACTTGCGCAAATAATGTGTAAGAATTCCAGGTTCTTTTTCTCCTCACCTACACTAGATATTGCCAAACTTTTAAATTTTAATTTTCCCTAAACTTCTAGTATAGAAACAGTAACTTACTGTGGTTTGTACAGAAACCACTTACTGTGGTTTTAATTTGCATTTCCCTAATGACTACTGACCTCAAGCATCACTCATGTGCTAATTTGCCATTCCTGTATTTTCTTTGATGATGTTTCTGTTCAAGTCTTTTTGCCCATTTTTTTTTTTTTTTTAATCAGGTTGTTTTTCTTCCTATTGTTGAGTTGTAAGAGTTCTTTATATATTCTGGATATATGTCCTTTATCAGAGATATGCTTTGCAAATATTCTCATTTGGGGCCTCCCTTTTCATTTTCTTAAAAATGTCACTTTTTAAAATTTTGGTAACCATATTGTAAATACTAATTAAGTTTTCTAAAACAAAACTTGAAAAGATCCAGCATGCATGTTTAGTTTAAGTACAATGGATTGAAGACCAAATATACATGTTACATGCATCAAGGCTAGATTACAAAATATCATAGTCATCATCATCATCTTCATGTTTTCTTCTCATTGCATTTGATGACTCATTGGCATTAGTGATGACACCATGTTAGTGGTAATAAGAATGTGTTTTGGAGCCACTTAATGATGGATTAATCAGAACATTCTGAACTGCTGATGTTGCAGGAATGGACGTTTTTATGGCTGGGGACTGTGAAGTGGACATCTGCACTGTAAACCTTTGCCCTGTGAGGGACAGTGGATCCTCTGCTTTAGTTGAAACAGACATGGTTTTGTGGAGTTGGTGTTCCTCGTGCAGGAGTACTAGGTCTGCTAATAACTGAACCCACACTTAACTGGTAAATGGTTATTCTTCCTGCAGAAGTAGATGCCTTTTTTTGTAAAAGACTTAAGTTTATAGTTTGGAGTAGTTAAGCAATATCTATCACGTGGCAATCTAGGACCTGAATATGACTTGATCAATGGTAAAGAGGTTTGATTTCTTTGCCTTTCAATATCTAATAAAAAATTTTGGCAAGGGAGGAGAGGTAAAAGGTTGGTCAAATGATTGGTCAGTGTGACAGGATTACCCATCGCACAACATCTGCATCAACAGTAGCTTTCTTAGCATGACTTGAATAAATTTTGCATCATCTTGAATTGTGGTCACATATTGGAAGGCAAACTCCAACATCTGACTTATAACTCTTGGCTCATATTCTGTAACCCCTATATCCTTCAGGATTTGTGCCATCATCTGAGCATCTTTTGGCATGCTCTTGGGAGAAGTCATCTTGCTGAACTCCATGATATCCAGTGATCAGACTTCTTTAGCTAAATCACCCATATTAATTTATTTCAGTCCTGATCTTTTTTTTTTAAAGGAGATACTGGGGATTGAACTCAGGACCTCATACACAGGAAGCAGGCACTCAACCACTGAGCTACACTCACTCCCCTAGTCCCATATTTTTGTTTTTGTTGTTGTGTGTTTTTATTGTATGATCTCACTTTTATGAAATAAATAAAATATGTAAATTCATAGAGTCAGAAAATAGAATACAGGTTTCCAAGGGCTGGGTGGGAATGGGGAAGGTGGCATTAATATTTAATTGGTATGGAGTATCTGTTTGGGGTAATGGAAGAATTTTGGTAAAGGATGGTGGTGATTGTGGCACAACATTGTGTATGCCATTAACACCAATGGATTGTATAACTGAATGTGTATAACACAGAAAATTTAGGTTGTATTTATGTTTGTTACTGGATTGTTCTGGATTCTGGGCTTCTAGGTTCTTGGCTTATGTCTCATAAAAGAATTTAAGGACATGCCATAGGGTAGGCAACGGAATAAAGAGTTTATTAAGAAAAAAGAAAATGAGAAAAGCATGGACCATGGGCATACTGCAGAGTGAGTTGCTCAGATGGGACCCCAGGTCAGGGATCTTTAAGGTCTTTCCTCCTCCCCCTTCACGATGCTGGGGGAGGGGCCCCAGCTGTTTGCTGTTCTGATTGGTTGCCCCACCTGACAATTCTCAGGGGCCAATGCTGAGGCCTTTTGAGGATGTCCTGGGCTTTCCCTCTTGTTCCAAATGAGGTCCTCCTGGCCAGATCTCTAGTGTTGTGGGTTTTTTCAGAGGTACCAGAGATTGAACCCGGGACCTCGTACATGGAAGGCAGCTCTCAACCCTTAACTACACTAAGTCCTGCTCTTGTTACAAGTTCTTGCCCGGTGTAGTTTTTCCAACCCCTGACGTACCAGTGAACAGGATGGTTTGGCTGCAATGTGATCCTTACTGCGATGGCTTAACAATGTCTTTTGAAAAACAAAAGTTCTAAATTTTGATGAAGTCTAATTTATCTTTTTTTTTTTTTTCCTGTATGGTCCATGCTTTTAGTGTTATATCTAAGAAATCTTTGCCTAACCGAAGGTCACAAAGGTTTTCACCTATGTTTTTTTCTGGAAGTTTTATAGTTTTAGCTCTTTTATTTAGGTCTGTTTTCTATTTTAAGTTGACTTTTGTATATGGTATGATATAGAAGTCAAGGTTATCCAGTGTTGCATATAGATATGCCAGCACCATTTGATGAAAAGACTATCTTTTCTCCTTTGAATTACCCTGGCACCTTTGTTAAAAATCAATTGATACGCATATATTCTATTAATATATACAGTATGTCTTTCTTTATGCCAGTACCACACTATCTTGATTACTGCAGCTGGATAGTGGGATTTGAAATCAAGTGAAGTCTTCTGGCTTTTTTTTTTTTCAAAATTGTTTTAGCTATTATAGGGTGACCTTGCATTTCCATGTAAGTTTAGAGTCAACTTATTGATTTATATGAAAAACAAAACCAAACAAAATCATCACACACACACACAAACAAACAAATGTGACTAGCCTGTTCACCTTTTTTGTTTTGTTCTAATTTCTTTATGGTCTGTGTTTTTTGTATCTTGTCTAAGAAATCCTTTCAAATCCTGAGTTAAAAATATTTTTTCCTATATTTTCTTCAGAGAGCTTAAAGTTTTTACACTTATCCTTTATTGACTTCATATGCTGTGAGATAGGAATCCAATTTTCTTTTATTTTTTCTATATCAATAAAAATTTGTCCCAGCACATTTATTAAATAGTCCATCCTTACCCTCTGTCATATATCTAGCTTACATATATGCATCAGTCTGTTTTTGGACCTTCTATTCTATTACCTATTATTATAGCTATGTAACAAATCTTGATATCTGGTAGAACAAGTGTTTACACCCTGTTTTAAGACCCTGTCTTGTCTATGTATGGCCTTTACAATTCAATATGAATTTAAGAATTAGCTGTGTAGCTTATGTGGATTCTATTTCCTCTTCTCTTGAGTCTGGTCTGGCCCTGTGACCTATTTTGCCTAATAAAATGTGGTGGAAATAACACTTTGTATTTTCCAAGACTGGGATTTAAGAGCTCTACAGATTCTTCCTTTGCTGCTTAGAACACTGTCTCTTTAAGTTGAGTCACTATCAAAGGGAGCCTAAACTAGCTGTGTGAAGAAAGCCATATAGAGAGAGACAGAGAGGTTCCAGTCTTCTAGCCATCCCTGCCAAGGCATCAGACATGCGAGCGAAGTAATCTTGGATATTCCAGCCCTAGCCGCCATCTGACTGCAACTTCATGAGAGAGACTGTAGCCAATGGTTTCCCTTTCCTTCTTGTAGCTCAGTGAATAATTTAATGTGTGTGTGTGTTTAAGATTTTAGATGATAGCCAGCAGGAGAATTTCAGGATCTCTACTGTTCCATATTGCCAAAATGGATATCACTAATATCTTTTCAATCTGTTCCATTCTTTCCATCTCCAGGCCTCAGTTCAGTCTGTGCTCTCTACTTCCACCGTCTCATAACAAGTCTTTCTTATTTAGTCTCTTTCCCACTCCTGATCCATCCTCTCCTTTATCATTAGTTTCCTTCCTTCCTTCCTTCCTTCCTTCCTTCCTTCCTTCCTCCCTCCCTCCCTTCCTTCCTTCCTTCTTTTTATTTTTCTGTCACTTTCATTAAGTAGGGAACTTTTTTTTTATCTCCCCCCTTGCTGCTTGTGCTCGCTGTGTCCATTCACTGCGCATTTTTCTGTCTGTCTCCCTTTGTTGTGTCATCTTGCTGCGCTAGCTCTCTGCGCCGCGCGGCCCAGCTTGCCTTCACCAGGAGGCCCTGGAAATCGAACCCAGGGCCTCCCATATGGTAGACAGGAGACCAATCACTTAAGCCACATCCACTTCCCTAGAGTTGTCTTCCTAAGGTACATCTCTGTGCACAATAATGTCCTGTGCATGGCATGCAAGCCCCTTCTTGGTCTTGGTGCTTTCCTATTTCTATAGTCTTAATATCTCATCACTTCCCTCTTCCCACTCTACCCCACAAATATACCGAGCTACTTGGAGTTTTTCCAGTGGGCTCTGGTGTTTCACAAATCGGTGTTTTTCTTTGTCCTTTTCTTTTTTCCAATCCTATTTCCACTTGTTAACCTTGAAAGCTTTTTAACTTCAACACCCAGCTCAATCTTCTCCTTAATAAATGCTTCATTGTCCTTTCTTTCTCTGAGGATTGGTCACTATGTTCTAGCCCCTGAGCTGGCACAGGGGTGACAAAATTAATATGATCAACCATCCTTAAGAAACTCATATTCCAGAATAAGGACTTGCTAAGTGGTGGGGTTAATCATAACTATATTTATGTTACCATTGCACATTGCACTTACTCCTATTACAGTGCTTTACACTGTGCATTTGGTTCTTGGTGTGGATGGATACTTGGGTCTCTTGATGTTTATATTTCTAATGCAAATGTATTCATTTCATTCTGGTTTTATACAAAGGAAAAAATAATTGTTTTATGTTCTAGCTCATAAGTTCAGGGCCAGTCTTAGAAATGTTAACTATGTAAAACATCAAAGTTAAAGATAATATTATTTAATTTAAATTTTAAAATTTCTTAATTAGATAAAAGACACAGAGCTCTCTATTTAAAAGGAAGAACAAAGTGCACAAATATTTGGCCAGTTAACTAATTAACTAGTTGAAAGTTAAAGGGAACTTTTCAACTTTTAACTTTTTAGCTAGTTAAATGAAAATAAGTATCATCTTAATTTCATCCATCAGAAAGCTCTCTGGAACAAGTGATACTTTGAACCAAATCAAAACATTAGGAGTTTCTGAGATGTGCTTTTTAGTTTTCCGGCACGAGGTGGCGCTCACCTCATAGTGTTGACCCGTCTTTTACCAATGGTTTTCCAAAAGATACTGACTTGGGGATAGGAAGAAGTGGTTTCTCACATTCATTATGTAAGCTGAGGGCAGAGTATGTAATTGTTATAAGGAAAAAAAATAAGTGTTAATATTTTACCCAGCTTCTGTTGGTAAGTACTCTAAGCATCTTGGCAAGTTTCTTTGCCCATGTGGCTTAATCCATAAACTGCTTAGAATAGTAGAAGATAATAGTGGCAATTTAAAAGAATGTGAAGTTCTTTAATGGAGTGTTTGAAAATGAGGAGTATGAGCTATGGAATTAGGCAGAACAACAATTATATAAAATGGGGATATTAATACTCTCTTCACCCTATTTTTTTTTTTTTTAACTAATGTTTGTTTAGTGCTTACTATATACCAGGCACCCTTTATATGGATCATCTAATTTAATTGTCCCCCAAATCCTATGAATTGAGTTTGCCAGTTTAAAAACAAACCCTTCCACAAAACCCTAAATCCCTCACTAGATGCTGCCCTTGCCTCCCTTTCACAGTCAAACTCCTTGTTAATATTTGCTTTCTCTATTTCCTCTCCTCCCACTCACTTTTCTACCCTCTTCATTGTGACTTCCACCCTGTAGCAGTTTGATATTGTTTATGAATTCCAAAAATAGATATTGGATTATGTTTGTGAACTGGTCTGTTCCTCTGGGCATATTGTATTAGATTCAGAGGTTTCACTTTTTACTTGATTGAATGATGATTGGAGGCTTGATTGGGCCATGTCAGTAGGACATTGAGTCCCCACCCCGTTGGTGGGCAGGGACTTCCCGAAAAAACGACATGGCAGAGGAGAAAGTTGGAGTTTAATGCTGTAGCCCCAGGAAGTAAATAACCAGAGAAGCAGATACACGAGGAAGGAGAGAAGGCTCCATTAGGCATGGCAGAGGCCCCGGGAAGAGGGATAAGCCATTAGCCTGATAGTCTACAGCTGGCCTTGTGGAACAAGCAGAGCGGCTGAGCCTGGAGAGAAACAATCCCCAGGAGAGAGAGGAGAGTTATCCCAGCCTACAGCTGATATTGGAAGAAGCTGGGACCATGGAGCCTTAAGAGGAAGAGGGAGGCTGAACCCTTGCAGAAGTCAGCAGCCATCTTGCTCCAGCACATGGCAACAGACTTTAGTGAGGAAAGTAACTTATGCTTTATGGCCTGGTAACTGTAAGCTTCTACTCCAAATAAATACCCTTTATAAAAACCAACAGATTTCTGATACTTTGAATCAGCACCCCTTTGGCTGACTAATACATACTCTCACTGCTGTGTCAGAACAGTTTTTTCTAAGGTAACTTTTTCTTTCCACACTGTAAACTTTTTTTTTTTTTAATTTAACTTTCCT
>JAQZBX010036862.1:0-24019 GCA_029593785.1 Cabassous unicinctus
AAAATATCCTGTTTTTATCACTGCGGTCAAAAGGTCGGTGCAGTCCCAGGAATTGCTTAGGGACTTCTAAGAACATTCCCAGCACCTCAGCTTTAGTGCCCTGATGTTTCACTTTAGGGAGCTCTGCACACTATTGCACCTCAGCTCCCTCATCCATCCTGGCCAGGCCAGCAGTGTTGGGCCGCTCAGTGTCTGAGCTGGGTGGGGACGGTGAAAGACCGACAGGAGCAAACAATCCCAGTAAGGAAACATATATTTCTTAGAAATCAATTACTGCAAAATCAAAAAGGAAAGCAAAGTAGACTCCTTTACCTAATTAAACAGTTGATTTTATGACTGTTTGGTAAAACAACAAAAGCAAATGTGGTGCATTAGTCAGAGCTCTTGGTTGTAAATCCCAGAAACCCAATTTGACTTAGGTTGAGCATAAAAGAGGAATAATGGGAAAGATTCTAGAGGAACTCATAGAATAGAGGGAAGAGGGGACATCCAGGCCCCAGAGGCAGAGGAGGGCTGGCTGGAGAACCAGGTGCCTGACCCTCTGTATCACTTAGGTCTGCAGTTTGGCTCATTCTTTCAGAGGAGGTCTCACCAGCAGGTAGAATTATGTAGCTGTTTCAGGCCTACATGTTCCCAGCGGATTAGTCCTCGCAGGAGAGGAAATGGTTTTCCGTGCACCCCTATCTCCACTTTGAAAATCCTGGAGAAGGCCTCTAATGGGTTTAGCTCTGATGGCCTCTTAGAGCAATCACTGAAAACAGTGCTTGATGCAGTATGATGCCCCATGTTCCTGCCCCATGACAAGAAGGAAGAGGTCGGTGTTCCATAATTAGAAATTCACACTAGAACCTGGTGGTTGAAAGGGAGCAAAAACAGGTCCCTCAAGAAAGTGGGGGAGTGATTCTCAGAAGGGATAAGCAGTACCAGGTAAAGAAAAACAATAGAGGTTCAGCAAGGACTGTATGTGGGGGAAATGCCAAGTGAGTAAATATGGGTATTCAGTAGGTCTATGGGAAGAGAGAATCTGGATTTCAGTTGGGTTCGGAAACTAACATTCCATCAAAAGTGAAGGCAATGGGAAGCGGGTATGGCTGAATGGATAGAGGCCCTGTTTATCATATGGGAGGCCCCAGGTTCGCTTCCCGGGACCTCCTTGTGAGGGCAGGCCAGCCCATGCGGCGTGGTGGGCTGATGCAGCAGGACCTCACAGCAAGGGGGAGATAAGCAGACACGGAGAAAACACACAGTGAATGGACACAGCAAGCACAAGCAGCAAGGGGGGGATAAATAAATAAATAAATCTTAAAAAAAAAAAAAAGAAAAGTGAAGGCAAATCAAATGGGATTTATTCAACAAATATCAGTTTAAAATGAACAAGGTTTTTTTTTATTCCTGATTTTTGACCACTCTCTGGCTTTATCAGGATCAATTCTGGAGGGTTTCCTAATATGTGCAGGAGATATTTTAAAGAAAGAACTACTATATACTTATTTCCAGGTGGATTTCTTTGTAAGCTGTCTTCCAAAGGGAATACTGCATGCATTAAGAAAGTTAAAATATAGGAGTCTATAGAGCTATACTTAGAAAATATTTACAATAAAATATGTGCATCTGTGAGTGTGAAGACTGTAAAATGAAAGATAATAGGGGGCTGAGGAGTCTTGATAGCTCAAAAACTTTTAAAAGAAAAAAGCATTCCTATTAAAATTGACTTAAAATGTTTATTTCTCCTGCATCCTGAAAATGTTGATTTCATTAATCATAGTAGTTGTCCAATGACAGCAATTTCAAAATAATCCTTAGCTAGTTGACAGCCCTGCCAGCTATTTCTACAGTTATTAAAATATTCCTCTTCTTATGGCATAAGTATATATAGTATGACACTTTTTTCCAAAGTCAAATTTTTCATTCTTTATAAACTAGAGAAAATAGCTATTTTTTTTTACTTCTTTACGTTTTCACTATCACTCAAAATATGTATTACTTAAGACTATAAACTGAAATTGTATTATTTTTCTCAACAGAATTATTAGCAATAGGAATAACAAATAATCACAGAAAATAACAAATACCTATAGATAGACAAGCATAATGAAACACACCGTTTAGTTTGGATTCCCCAAAATGCAGACCCTGACATAACAACTTGAGTGCTATTTGGGACACGATCCCAGGATATTCAAGGGATGGAGTGCAGAAAGGGAGAAAAATAGAGAGAAAGAAAGGCAACTGGGGCTCACTTCCAATGGGGATTCTCTGAGAAACCCTGAAGAACATGTCTCAGAATTAATCTACCAAGGGATGGGGACACTGGAGTATTTATCCACTGACCCCTGACCTCATTGGTTGAGAACTTACCCTAGAGGCAATAAATCCCCAGAACTTCTAGACTACACTACTGTGGGCTAAGAAGGGCTTCAGGCAGAGAGACTTGAGGTAGGAAGCTGTCAGCATGAACTAAGAGGTGGGCCAGGGGTACGGGAGCAGAAAATCAATAGTGACTATTCTGTTTACTCCTTGCTCTGATCAGATTCTCTCATGCCCCACATTGAGTTTACTCTGTTACTGACATTTCGAAATTGTGGTTGGCCACAATCTTCAAAATAAGACCACAAAATAGCAGAATTAGTGGGGAAAGCTACATTCTTGCAGCTGGTCCCGTGGATATAATTTATGCTCATCATCGCTCTCCTCTACAGGGTGTTCTAGATTTCTCTTACTCTTGGTCAGCACTTCCACCAGTCTAAGTCGCTTGTTTGGTGAAATGACCCAGACCTTTGTCTGTGAGCAGCTAAGCCCTGCTTCACTTGCTCTTCCACTGTTATCACCAGGCATGGAAGCACCAATGGGTGCCCCAGTGAATCCTCCCAGTTCCAGGCATCTTCCTCCTTGTCTCCATTATGTTGCAGTAATTCCATCTCTTCAAGTTAATTAGTCCATTATCTTCACTATTATGGTGACTCCCATGTTTGCCTGCTGACCTCTCAGCATGAGGATCCCCAAAATATCAGATGGCAGTCATTGGTTTGGTTTCAGTGGAACCTTTACTGTATCCCTGGCACAAGTGCCCCTTAGCTAGCCCCATAATCATCCTGAGACCAAGACCTCAAGACTGTACTCTTGAAAAGCCTAAAATAATAAGGAATAAAAACATAAATTCCACAAATGGGAGTGTGATGATGGAGACAATCCTACTTGCATACTTTAATTACTATTTCTGTGTGTACTTGATATCGGGGACACAGCAGTATATAGTGATAATATATATGCTGCATCCTTGAGGACAGTGGTCAAACCATGCAAGGTGCCACCCCAAGCTGATGCCCTAGCTGAGTCTTTAAGAGGCTATGTAATTTCTTTAAGAGGCAATGTAGTATATGACAGGCCCAGTGGATTGCGTAGATATGTACCCATTGCTGCAATTTCTTCATCGCAAAATGGGTACCTTGGTCCAAGGTGATAGATGCAGGATCCCATATCAGTAAGTCAGGCACCATGTAAACTCTTGGATAGTGATTCTGCAGAGACAATTTAGGAAAGAAAGATGTCTTAGTTTGCCATGGCTGCAATGACAAGCACCACACAATAGCTTGACTTAAACAAGCATTTCTTGCCTCATGGTTTTAAAGGCTAGAAGTACAAAATTAAGATAGGACAAAGCCATGCTTTCTCCCAGAGTCAGTAGCATTCTGGCCACCCTCCATCATACGGTGACCTCTCTATCCTCTCTGGCTTCTTCTGGCTTCTGGCTTCTTCCTGGGGCTTTCTCTGACTGCATCTGAGTTTCCTCTCTTTCTAAGGCCACTATGTCATATGGATTGAGGCCCACTCTGATTCAATTTGGCCTCATCTGAAAAAAAGCTTTGAAGATCTTATTTACAAATGAGTCTACACCTTAGCTAATACTAACCTCTTCTGAATTCCTATTTACAAATGAGTTCATACCCACAGAAATGTAGACTAAGACTTGAACATGTCTTTTGTGGGGTACATGATTCAATCCTCAACAAAAGGTAGACCTATATCTGGAATAAGCAAGGAAGTATCACTGCTCCCTTGGGTGGAAGGGATCAAATGTAATAAACCTGCCACCAAGTTGGTCTCCTCAAGGGATGGTGCCATATTGAGAGCTCAGCGTTGGTGTCTGTTGCTGACAAGGCAGACATTCGTCATTGGCGATAGCTAGATCAGCAGTACTGAACAGCAGCCCATGTAGTTGGTCTTGGCATAGCCTCTATCCCTGCAATCACAGCTCCTCTGTTCATTGTGTTCATTCTCTATTGCCTATTGCACAGTTTTCCTTGTCTCTGATCTTTCAAACCTTTTCCTTCTATGATTCTAAAAACCAGGAAGCCATACACTACTCCTCAAGAGTCCAGGTTTAGCCTTACCTCAGATCACTTTTCCTCCACAAAAAGTTGATAGTTACATGTAGTGCTTGAATCTCTGCCTACTGGAATGATTTCTTTTTCCCACTGTCTTTTAGGGCTACCCCTGAGTGGAGCTGTGGTACAAAAATAGTAGCTGATTTTTAGCTCACATCAATATTTAGAGATGACCCACTTGTGAACCAGGCTTGAGAATATTTTTCTTCTCCAGCAGCTGGATATAAATAAATCTCCATTAAGCCACAGGAGTGGTTTTAGGAAGAAGAATAGGTGCAACAGAGGCTGATAACATGGGGATCTGGGTCATCATTTATGTGACTTACTTGTGCCCCTGTACCTGCCCAGACCCGATCCTGAATGTACCATTTATTTTGTATGATAGATTGCTGCTGGGCTCACTTGACCGTATGACTTGGTGGATCTGACAATTTCCAGCTCATAGGAGGCAGCTCCAAATGCATGGTCAGTTTGTGTTCCATGATCAGGTGGTCATTGTCTACTAGTACTCAGAAATACACCAGGAGCTGCTTTCCAATTGGCATGTGGTTCTTTGCTGCAGAAGGCATGACCTAGCTCTAGGACCTTAGGGTAGATGCTGAGAGCTCCTTTATTGTAGCCTGCCAAAGCATCCTTATTTACCACAGATACCCT
This sequence comes from Cabassous unicinctus, assembly GCA_029593785.1. Taxonomy (NCBI): domain Eukaryota; kingdom Metazoa; phylum Chordata; class Mammalia; order Cingulata; family Chlamyphoridae; genus Cabassous; species Cabassous unicinctus. The sequence continues at coordinate 5,040 of JAQZBX010036862.1, forward strand.
CTAGCACAATTGCACTTGTTGGGTCATATAGCAGGGAAGCTTGCACTATTGCTTGGATCTTCCATTTTACCCTTTCTTGCTCTGGGCCTCCTCAAAACCAATTGATCAGTCTTCTGATCAGTGGGTCAGAGAAGTATTCTCAGGGGTTGTTAGTTGTCTCAAAAATCCAAAGCAGCTCTTTACATGCTGTGCTTCTTTCTTAGTGGTAGTAAATGCAATGTACCTTTTTAGACTGGATGTTTCAACATGTCCCCAGACCTTTGGGCTCCTACAATATTCATTGATATGGCAGGCTTTAGAAATTTTCTAGGATTTGTTTCTCATCCTCTGGCATGAAGTATCTAATGAAAGCAACCAGCATTCTTGTTCTCCATATGGTTTGCTTCTTCCAGCATGGTTACTTCAAGGTAGTTGGTCTTTTTACATGGTAGCTCAGACTTACAAGGGTGAATAGTCCCCTGAACAAGGCAGAAGCTGCATCACATTTTACAGCTCAGCCATGGATATCATACAGCATCACTTGTGCTGTACATTATTGGTTGAAGCCATTAAAGTCTGACCCAGATTCAAGGGGAGGGGTTTTAGACCTTATCTCTTGCTAGGAAGTAGTAAGGTTGCATTGGAGAAGGACAACTGGGATGAGGTCTGTTGTTATGGCTGTCTTTAGAAAATACAGTCTGCCACCTCTCTTACAGCAGGAACTGTACTTCCCTGCTCAGACCTGTCCCTGGTTTTTAGAATAGAGACAAGGAGTGTAGATGGGGGCAGACCTTGAGGTAGACAAGCATCTGCCTGAGGTGAGGACTTTGCACGGTCTCTAGCAATGGAAAACTATTCTCTTCAGCTAAGAGCATGAAGGATACTTCTGCCTGCCTGGATAGTTCAGGGAAATCTAGGGATTTAAGGTTCTCTAGGCCATTTACCCACATGTGCTCATCCTACTTCTCATGGTCTCATTTCAGGGCTCTGATTTTTGCATGGGAGACCTCTCAGGGCTATGCCTACAATCTACCTTGTAATTCTGCTGTCCTTATAATTAAACACTGGGCCTGATTTTTCATAACAGTCTGGCCTCTGCTGGGACTCTCTTTAGATGCATATCATGTTCTGAATTGATAGTTGGATGATCTATATGTATCACTCTCTTTCCTCAAAGCTTCTAGGGCAGTTAACAAAAGCCAGACAGCTCTTCAATTCTTATGATTACCACAACTTTAATATTTTCAGGCATAGAACCATTCCATAAATCAATGCCATTCCTTTCACCTTTATTCATTCCAAAACACCAAGGTAAAAGATTGGGTAATTGTGATGCTACACAGTTCCAAGGGTTATCATCATCCTACTTAACACCACCAATGGAGTCTGTTGCCTCTATAGCAGTGTGATTATACTTTCTAGGATCACTTTAGTACCAATTATCTTAGTCTGATTTCCTCCAAAAGCAGACCCTGATATAAAGACTTGGGTGCAAGAAGATTCTTTTGGAGAGGATACCAGGAAGTATAAATGAGAGAGTGTAGAAAGTCAAACAGGGAAAGGAGAAAATCCAATTGATGAGTAGGCAATTGGAGCTCCATTCCACTGGGCACCTCTCAGAAAATATACAGAATATGCCTTATAAAAAGCCCATCAAGATATGAGTAAGTGCTGGCACATTAATGCACTGAGTCTCATCAACCATTGACTATGGGACATTAAATCTCCAACATGGACTACATTGTATGAGGACTGAGCAAGCTCCTGTGGCACTAGGGAAAATCTTCAGTTAGAAAATTTAGGTAAGAAACTGGCAGCATACTTAGGAAAAGTTCACTGCAGCTGCAGAAGACCTCAGAAGTGGGCCAAGGGGGTGTGGGATAGGGCATCAAGTGTCTGCTGTATCTGTTAGTGATTCATATGAGTTTTTGTTAAACATGGTAGATTGAACTCATGCATTTATTATCCCTCCACCCTGAAGCCTCTCTAAAATGACTTAAAAGAATAAGACCAATTTTTTTTTTTTTTTTAATCTGGAAGGTTAAAGAGAACAGAAGACAAGAGCTAGCAACAAAATTTTGGAAGACAGAAGGCAGATGGTTGAGTGGTAAAGTTAACAGAGCAGAGGAAGCTTGCTTTGTTGTGGAAAGCATCAAAAAAGCAAATGAATTACTGCTGTAGAACTCTGGAAAAACGCAGAAATTGGAAGTAGTTGTTACCACTGCAGGCAGGGCTTTAGGGTAGGACTGAAAACAAGGGACTGTAGTTGGACCCCAGAGTCCCTCTCCATTCCTGTGCACACAGTGGCCAACACCATCACCAGCCCAACAGGCAAGAGGAGATTTAATCTCTGGGGAACTTGAGTCTTCAGACTCATTGAAATCATCTATGGTAGCAATAGGAGTAAGGTGGAAAAAGGATGACTAAATAAAGGTGAAATAACACATACTGAAGAGTAAGACCTCCATCCTCCTTTCCTCACTTGGATGTCAGGTCCCTGGTAGCTGGTTTTATGTTTTCTAGACAGGAGATAGGAAGAGTCCCCTCTGATGAAACCAACTGGCTAAAGAAACGACCTATATACTGACATTTGGGAGTCTCCCAATGAAATGACCATGTCCCTGCTTGATTACTCTTCAGTAAATTGTAGCAATTGACAAGTACTGCAAATACACATAGAACTTTCAATCAACTTTTTTCAGTGACTCACTGTTAAATACGAACAAACTGTCAGGTATCACCAGACAAGTGAAGAAAGTCTCTAATAAATAATTTTAGAGATTAAAATAAACAAATGAGCAAAGGTAACTTGGAGGAAACAAACACAATTCATTAAAACCTATTATTAATGACCTCAGAAATATAAGATAAAATATTGCATCCATGGATTAAGAACACGATGCTATATGAGAAAAATGAACATTTAGTGAATAAGATATAGCTTTTAGAAAATAAAAATATAACAGACACAATAGACTCAGTAAAAAGGCTAGAAGATAAATCTTCAAGAAAGTAAGCAAAAAGACAAAGGGATGGAAAATGGGAGGGTTGTTTTAGTTGGCTTGGCTGCTGAAAACAGATACCATAAAAATGGTTGACTTTTAATAATGGGGATTTTTTAGCTTTCAAGCATACAGTTTTGAGGCTGTGAAAATGTGCAAATCAAGGAATCATCAAGACAATGCTTTCTTCCCAAAGACCAGCTGCCAGTGATTCTGGACCGCTCTGTCACATGGCAAGGCACATGGCAGCATCTGGTGGTCTTTCCCTTCTCTTTCAGGTTCCATTGCTTCTTGCTTTCATGGATTTCTCTCTCTGCATTCATGCCATTTATAAAAACTACAATAAGAGGATTAAGACCCATCCTGCATGAGGTGGGTCACACCCTAACTGAAGTAGCCTCATCACAAGATCCCACTTAAAATGGGTCCACACCCACAGGAATGGGTTAAATTTAATAACATACTTTTCTGAAATACATACAGTTTCAAACCACCACAAGGATCAAGTAAATTAGAGGATCAAACCAGGAAACTCATCATTTGACTCTTAGGAGTTCCAGAAAGATTCGATGCAGAAAACAGAAGGGAAGAAATTATCAAGAAATGACAATGTAGCTTTCCCAGAACTGAAAGACATGAGCCTCCAAATTGATAGACCTACTGAATACAAGTACAATGAATGAAAAAAAAAAACAAGATTTTTAAGCTCCTGGCTTACAGTCACTGCCTCCAATACTAATACCCTAAAAATATTCTTGGCAATTCAAAATCCATGTAGATATTTCTTCCAGAATCCTAGTACCTCAGAATTTCTCCTTCAATTACTTTGTCCTCCATTGTTTTTTAGCCAACTTCTTCTGACACCATATCCTAGACCTCATCAATACCAATAACTGCATCTTCCTTGATAATGTCAACTTCAAGCTTCCTATTTTCTAACCATCACCACCAATTTTCCCAGTTCATTTCCACTAGCTTCTCAACTCTAAAATATTTCAGCTCCTTTACCCAAAACGAGGTCATATGGTTCTACCACCATTGCAATGTCCCTCAGCCACCCCATGTCCTTACCCAGTTTAAATTCCATGGTCCATCATTATAAATACTCTTTTGCATTCACTGTCAGCTCTCTTGTCCCTCACTTTCATTGTATTTTCTTGTTAATTTCACTAATTTTATTATCATTTATGTGCTAACTCCACATCTTAAATATCCAGCTTAGTCCTCTCCCTTGAACTCTAGACCCCTACATCCATCTACTTATTTGAGGTCTCCAAATAGATGTCAAAGACATCTCAAACTCTGCTGTCCAAACTGAATCTCTGCTTTTCCTACAGACATCCCCATATCAGTAAAGAGCAACTCCTTCCTTCCATTTGCTCAGGATGAAAGCATTGGCATCATATTTAATTCCTCCCTTGTACAAAAGTAGCTCAGCCAAGCAGAGAGAATTTGGGGAAGAGATGAAGAAAGAACCATAGAGTGGGAGAGAAATGAGAGCTGATAGCATTCAAGTTCCTGGTTCCACTTGTTCCCAGCTACTTCCCTGTGTTCCTGGTTCACAAGCAAGCCAGCCCTCCCTTCCTGCTAAAACTATGTCAGGTTGGGTTTATAGCAAAGCCTCCCTCCCCAAATCATAACTAATATTGTTACTCAGGCAGAGTCAATACCAACAACAAACACTTATTGTACCTCTGTTAGTATAAGGCTCTGGGCTTGACACTGGGCTCTCCTTCAAGGACACAAAGACAGAATCCTGGGGAGCCTCAATTACAAGAAGAGCTGTGTAGATAACAAATGGCAGGCAGAAGGAGGAATAGAAATTGAGGAGTAGGGCAGTGGATCAGAAAAGGAAATTACCCTGGAAGGAGAGAAATGAGAAGTGTATTCTAAGCAGAGGGACAGTGAGAGCTGAGGTTATCACTCTATCGTCTACCAGAGCAAGGCATAAAAGGAGTTCAGCTAGGGTAGATTGTGGGAAACTGAAGCTCATGCTATATCTGCAAAGGATTCCTGTGCCCAAAAGATTAATGTTGCCAGGGGTAGACCCAGTGTTACCAGATTTTCCGATTTTTCAGGAAAGCGAGAGTTCTAAAACTTTTTGGGTGCAATTTATGATTTTTAAATGTTGACAACAATTTTAAAAAATTTAAAATGCTATGTGAGCCAAACATATCTGTTGGCTGACAGGGCCGTGGGCCTCCAGTGAGAGACTGATGCTATAAGCAAAGACAGAACAGGGAGAAATGTGTGATTATGTTCATAAAAAGAAGACAAGAACAGATGGTTTGTATAGAAGAATAGTAGGAGAGTTTGGAGTTAGATGGGGGCCTCAGACTCTGTTAACAGGTTATTCAAGAGCATGCAGAGCAATATTTTAGGAAATATGTTTGGTAGCTAGGTGAAGGATGAGTCAGATATGGGAAAGATTAGAATACTGCTATTTTTTTTTTTAAGATTTATTTATTTATTTCTCCCCCTCCCCCTCGTTGTTTGTGCTCACTGTCTGCTCTCTGTGTCTGTTCATTGTGTGCTCATCTTCTTTTTAGGAGGCACTGGGAACTGAACCTGGAACCTCCCATGTGGGAGGGAGGCACCTAATCACTTGAGCTACCTCTGCTCCCTGCTTCTTGTGTCTCTCATTGTGTTTTGTCATTGTGTCATCTTGTTGCATCAGCTCACTGTGCCAGCCTGTCACATTAGCTCGCTGTCTTGCTCATCTTCTTTAGGAAGCACTGGGAACTGAACCTGGGACCTCCCATGTGGTAGGCAGGCACCCAACTACTTGAGACACATCTACTTCCCGAATACTGTTTTATTAAAGATGTGACTTTAAAAGAGTGGTACTTTTATGTTTTTTTAAATTGTAAACTGGGGTCAAGATTATTTTCATATAAAACCATAAGATTTTCCTCCTATAAGCCCAAAGCAAGACTGATCTCTTTGTCATCTCCTCACAGAGCAGAAGTGGACAATATTGAAATGATGGATGATTTAGTGGGGAAGTGCAGGGGAACATTTACATAAACCAACACTTACAGTATGGTCTAATTAAATTTCCTCTGTATAGTTCTTAAACTCCTTTCAAAAGTCCCTTTTTTATGTGCAGCCACTGAATCTCCTTCTCTCTCAATGCTCTCCCCCTCCATCACTGCCTCTAAAGTCCCCTTCCTGAGCCTCACCACTCAGATCTCCCTTCCAAAGAGGATATGACATGAGTTTAGTTACCTGACAGCCTCCAGCTGCAATATTTTTAGAATTCATCATAAGAATCACGTTGAGGATAATCTGTTCCTGGGTTGTTCCCAGCTGTTTTAGTTTCCTAGACTGCTCAAGCAAATACTATGAAATGGGCTGGTTTAAACAATAGGAATTTATTAGCTTATGGTTTTGAGGCTAAAAGAAAGTCTAAATCAAGGCATCATCAAGGTGATGCTTTCTCTTCGAAGACTGTTTTGCTCTGGGGCTGGCTGCTGGTGATCCTTGGTCCTTAGTTTGTCACATGGCAAGGCATATGGCAGCATCTCTTGGTCTCTCCTTTCTCTTCCAGGTTCCATCTGTGGCTTCTTCGCTCTCTCTGTATTCATTCTGTTTATAAAGAACTTCAGTAATATGATTAAGACCCATCCTGATTGGGCTGGGCTACACACACCTTAACTGAAGTAACCTCATTAAAAGGTCCTACTTACAATGGGTTTCACATCCACAGCAATGGATTAAATTTAAGAACATGCTTTTCTGGAGTACATATGGCTTCAAACCACCACACTGGTGAATGACTGGAACATGGTGGGAATGCTGGAGCTGGCCATTTTTACCCAATGTGGGACTCTTCTAATGGTCAATATTTGCTCTTGGGTTCCCTATTGTGCTGGCTGAGATTTCTCAAGCTGTTCTGCAGTCTGAAGTTCTTCCGACCCAAACAACTTTCCTTCCCCACTTTTTTCTACAGGTGTCAGACAAGCATCATGGTCTGAAGGCTTTCCCTGCTCACTTCTGCTCTCTCACCTTTTCCTCTCATCTGTTTACAGGCATTTTCTCCATTAAGTTTTTTGCACTTCTAATTCCATGTTGGCATCTGCTTTCCAGAGGACTAAACAATGGGAATTTATTAACTTATGGTCAGTAATGGGATTAGTCCAAGTGGGGACTGGATCACTCACTGCCTGGCTGGCAAGAGAGACACCATCCCAAATAGAGTGTGGGACTTGGACAATCCCTGGCACAAGGTGGTGGTCCAATTGCTAAGACTCTCACTGGTGGTGACCTGGGAAAATGTTCTGGTAGAGGGGAATACTCCTGCCAATGCAAGAATTCAGGCTTTTGAAAGTTATGGGGGGAACATTGCATATAAAGACCATGGATTTTGTTAGATCTTACCATGTTGCAATTATGCCCTCCAAAGGGATAATGAGAAAGTTTAAAAAAACAAAGTGTTAAATACAAAAAGCCCAATTTTTTAAATGGGCAAAAGATTTGAATCAATAGTGCTCCAAAGAAGAGCAAATAATCACATAGAAAAATACTCAGTATCATTAGTTATTAGGGAAATGCAAATTATAACCACAATGAAGTATCATTTTACATGTATTAGAATGGCTACAATTTAAAAAAAGATAACACAAAGCCCTGCAAATATGTGTGATAACTGTAACTTTCATGTATTGCTGGTGGGGATTCAAAATGGTGCAGTAACTTTTCTAAACAGTTTGACAATTTAAAAAAAACCTTAAATATACACATTATCATATCTCAGCAATCTCCCTCCTAGGTCTTGAACCAGGAGAAATGAAAACAGGTCCACATAAATACCTACATGTGGATGTCCATCAACTGGGGAATGGATGTACAAATTGTGATACATCAAAGAAGAACAAACTACTAATACATGCAATAACAGGAAGGAATCTCAATGCATTATGCCAAGTGAAAGAAGCCAGATATAAAAGGCCTTGAAAATGATTCCACTTATTGACATCTTGTGAAAGGCACAGGGACAGAAATCAGATCAGTGGTTGCCAGGGGATGGGCCCAGAGAGGAGGATATTGACAACAAAGGGGCATGAGGGAACTTTTGGGAGTGATGGTAATCTTCTAAATCTCCATTGTGTTATACTACAGTATACATTTGTCAAAACTGATCAAACCATACATCTAATTTTACTGTATATAAATTTTACCCCAATAAACTGGACTTAAAATAATAAAACCAAATGTGAAAGCCAAAGCACCTTTTTGGTAGCTTACAAAGAGGCCCTTATTTCTTGCAGCTGATGGGGAGTCAGCATTTACTATGAGTCATGGAACTACAAAGATAACTGAATGGTCAGACAAGGCAGGTCGGGTTGATAAAACTGGGGACCCTGAAACATGGAGTGGAGACAACTGGTTGAATATCTCCCAAAGACTGTGGCTCTGCAAACTCCCAGAGCCCTCAAAGGCTGCAGAAGTGTACCATTCTTCCATATCAAGAGCTAGTACATCTCCCATGCAGGAGGATACTCTTCTTTCCCTCAGTACAACAAGTGTCCCCTCAGAAGCTGCCCCCCACTTCTTCTCCTGGTGCCCAAAAGATAAATAGGGTTAAATCCTAGCCACTTTTCTGAGGATATGCTGGGCCTGATAAGGGAAAAAAAGAGATTATGTCCCAAAGGAACTAGAAGAATGTCAGCATATATTGGCAGGAGCCAAGGGAAGTACATGTGGGATTTGAGGTTCAGAATGCTTGATCAAAGAGGCCAGAATATAAGACAGTATAAGCAAGAGTTCATTTTCTTGGGGACACTATCTTGGGACATGGGATTTAACATCCTGGCAAGGGCTGTAGGAGATGAAGCAAGTTTGCTGATAAGGTGGCTCTTAGAAACATGAAGAAAGAGATGGCCCTACCAAAAAGCATCTGCTGTGGAAGTAGACAAAATGACTTGTCAGTTGATGTTAGCCAGCCTTCTTCTTTGGCTACCCCGTAACAGGCAGAAACAGCCACATGAATGGAGAGGCCACAGAAGCAGAGATGGTAGCCATGTATGCGTCCATCAGCATTGACTCCCATGGTCTAGCTATTGCTGCCTCTGAAGGTCCAAACTTCCAGCAACAGAGACCAACACTAAGCCTGTAATATGGCATCATCTATCGAGGAGACCAGATTGCCACTTGATGGCTAGTTGACTACACTGGGTTCCTTCCATTCTGGAAGGACTAGTGATACATTCTCAGAGGAATAAGACAAGTGCAACAGTATGGGTTTGCCTTTCCTGCCCACAGAGTCCAGCCAACTCACTATTTGGGAGTTGATGGAAGGCCTGATCCACAGGTATGGACTCTCACACAGCATAACATCCAACAGGAGACCCACTTTACATTAAAGGAAGCCCATATTCTGGGGATCAACTGGTTGTACCACATACCACATTATCTAGAAACAGCCAGCCTCAGCAGAACTTAACCTTCTAATGGCCCAACTTCAGTGCCAGCTGAAGGATGGGATGTCATCCTCCAAGATGCAGTATATGTACTGAATCAGAGACCATTTTATGGAGCTGTGGGCCCAATCAGAAAAACACATGGGTTCAAGAACCAAGGGGTGGAAGCAGGAGTGACTCTACTTAACCATCACTTCTAATGACTCACAGAGGACATTTAACTTCCTGTCCCTGCCACTATAGGCTCTGAAGGGTTAGATCCACCCCTGGTCCCCAAACGAGTCCCCAGAGGCACAGCCAGTGTTCTACTGAACATAAGTTAAGGCTGCTGCCAGGGCACTTTGGATTCTCGGTCTCTCGGGACAAGCAAGTGAGAAGAGATTTCATCATTTTGGCAGAGGTTATTGGTCCTGATCAGCAGGAAGAGTCAAGAACGTTTTTGCACAATGGGCACAGGGAGCAAAACACATAGAACTCAGACGATCTGCTTCGGTGCCTCTTAGTACGTCCTTGCACAATTGTAACTGTGAAAGGACGTGGATGACAACCCTAGCCAAAGAAAGTTATGATTACTCAAGGTTGAAGCCCCACAGCAATGCAGTTTGGGCCACATCACCACATAAGCCTCCAAGACTGCAGCGGTGATAGCTGAGGGTGAAGGGAATTTTAGAATGGATAGTGGCAGGAGACAGTGAGTACCAGTTGTGACCCCAGGACCAACTGCAGTGATGAGGGCTGAGGTTCTCCCTGCTAGCTCTCTCTCCTGAGTTTCTCCTCGGGAAGAACTGCAGAGGAGCTGCTGCCTGACCATGCATGGAAAAGAGGCTCTGTAGGGCACATGGGGTGAACTGCAGTGCTCATGGATTTGAGCCACTCCAGTCTCCCTTTGAGAGAGAGCTTGTTGCAAGGAGTGTAGTTAGCCGAGTCTTCAGCCACATCATCTTCTGGATCCTGTGCACTGGAGCCTGGCCGTTTCTGCTCAGTGCAGGACTCCCCTCATAGGCAGCCTTTGCTCAGTGCTTCCCCACTGGACTGGCTGGGATTTTATGAGCCATCACGGACTCAATCCTCCTTCCGTCCACCTTCCCTTTCACAGGTGTTATACCTGCATTACAGTCTGAGGGTTTTCCCTGCCTACCCCTGCTCCTTCTGTCCTTTATCTTTCACAGGCACTTCTCCCCAATAAACCTCTTGCACTTCTAATTCTGTCCCACCACCTGCTTCCTGGAGGGAGGACTGTACTGAGAACCATCTTTTCTTATGCCTGATCCCATCAGAAGTCCAGTTTCTAAGCAGGCATTCATCCAACCAAACGGATCTCTCCTTCACTGAAGGTTCTGATAATGCTACTAAAAATAAGAACACAAAATAAAATTTCCCCACATTTTAACACACAGAACACCTAGCTTATTAAAATTGGGGGGAGCAAATGTGGTTCAAGCAGTTGAGTGTCTGCTTCTCACATGGGAAGTCCTGGGTTCAGGTCCTGTTGCCTCCTAAAAATAAATAAATAAGTAAATAAATAGGGGGGGATTGCATTTACAGAAATATACCATTTATTTTTTAACAAATCACCATACTGCAAAGTGAGTGCACATACAATGCATTTGTTCAAGAAATTTCCAAAACATCCCCAAACAAACAGGTTTTAATCTATTTTTTTTAGGTCTCATGTTTTATTAACTTCCACCTCTCTTTATTCTGAAATATGTAACTCATTTTTTCTTCTCCCTAACACATTAAGAGAATTTCAAATTTCCATTGATTGAAAAGGAAAACACAGGTAGGAAAAAATAAGCTGACAGCTTTGGAGGGCCTTGCATTATTATGCTTAAATGTTCTCAAGTGTTTTAATTTCACCTCCTAACTCGATTTTATGAAAATAGAGATTAAAGTCTATGCCTTCTATTTCCTATTTCCTTCCTAGACCCCAGACACTCTGCCTGCACTTAACAAGTTCTCAATAAACAACTAATTTTTAAAAACCTCTCCGCATTCCCTCCTCTCTTTTACCAGCATGTTATGATAATGGCAATTATACCTCTTAGGGTCCAATCATTTCTTCATTTGTTTTTCTTCTCCCAATATGCCTAATTATTTTTTATTGTTTTCAATAATAAAAACAAATATGCTGATTGAAAAAGTCAATATGTCCAATATGCATAAAGAAAACATTAATAACCTCCTTCCTATCGCCTCCATCTCCCCCCACCCCGAGTACGCAGCAAAAGGTGGTGTCTGCCAGTCCACATCTTCCCTCACTGCTGCTTCTGACATATAAAAACAGGTCCACTCATGTGGCATGTTTTTTTTTTTTGATAAAAAAAGCAACCACACTTAAAAAATTCATTTTCCCATCCCTCCGTCTCAGTAAGTGAGGCTCTGGCTCATTGCTTTTATTTTTTTCTTTATTAGAGAAATTTTGGGTTTACAGAACCAGCATGCATAAAATACAGGATTCCCATACACCACCCCACCACCAACACCTTGCATTGGTGTGGAACATTTGTTACAACTGATGATAGCACATTTTAATAATTGTACTATTCATGGAAGTCCATGGTTTAATTTAGGGTTCCTTGTTTGTGTAGTGTAGTTCCATGGATTATTTTTTATGGCTCATTATTTTTAAAAAACTATATCATATTCCCTATTATTGGTAAACCACAATTTATTCAATTTCCTTTTCCCTGTGTTCTTGAGAAATTCATGTATTATAAAATAGCTATTTCTCCTCTGTGAATTGCATGGTCATATTCTTTATTTCATACATTTAAATCTCTAAGTCACCAGAACTGTATTTTTGTGTTTGGTGTGAGGTAGGGGGTTTAGCTTTGTTCCCTTTCAGATTAATAGCCAGATGATGGCATCATTTAAAAAATAAATCAGCATTTCCCCACCAAATTGAAATATCATCCTTTCCATATTTTAAGTTCTCATATATGCCTGCATTTATTTTGGGATCAATTTCTGATCCACTATAAATTTTTCTATTCTCCTTTCAATGCTGCTTTGATTACAGTGGCTTTATAATAAACAATACTATTTGGAAGGCAGTTCCCCCATCTTTATTTTTTATTTTCACAATTTTCTTGCCTATTCTTGGATATTCATTCATTCTTTCATATGAACTTTAAATTCACTTAACCTATTTCACTTAACCTATTTTCATAAAATAACTCAATTTTATTTTCATAGGAATTGCATATTGACAACTTAGTTTTTGCAAGGATTGACATGAATCCAGTCCTTTCTCCACTTGCTTAGAGCTTTTTTATGTCTTTAAACAAGATTTTATAATTTTCTTCATATAGGTCATGTTATTTCTTGTTTAAAATATTCTTTGCCATTATTATTTTTATCATTTAAAAAGAGACATATTTAATTTAAAATTGTGTTATTAAATACTTCAAATCTGTAGAAAAGCATAGAAAATAATATTCAAAGCAAAACGTACCCTCCTCTCATACTTATTAGTTCTTAACATTTTGACCTATTTAATGTTTCCTTATTTAAGATATAAAGAAATAAAAAATGTGATGGCATTCTTTCATCTTCACTCACCCTAGAGAAGTAACTGCTATCCTGTATTCTTCCCATGCATTTAAACATTTGTAACTTATATATGAATCCCTAAATAATATATATTTTATGTTTTGTAATAAATGGAAGCTTAAAAATATATATTTCTATCCATGACTAGCAATTCCTAGTATTGAGAAAGGCTAATGGTTCATATGTATTTATCTTGATCCTAGATAGTGTAGTAATATTTTTTTAATTAGAATCTTCGGTTTTCTTTGTTCACAATCATATCATGGGCAAATAAACATAATTTTACCTTTTTTACAGCATGTATACCAACTTTTTTATATTCTTTTCTGTTTAATTAGCTAAATGTTTCAAATAATGTTGAATAATGGTGAATGCAACATGCATTTCTTCGTGATTTTAATGGAAATTAAACCAATTATTTTTTGTATTAATTAATGCTTGTATTAATTTTATAGTCCCATCAATCCTGAAGCAGTTTCCCTTTTTATCTACTTATTTAGACTTCTAATTTTTTTTAAATAAGAAAAACGTTTATACTTATTCACAATTAGGGCCAAATCCTGAGCCAGATCCCAGAGAGGAGAGACTCACTAAGCAGAAGTTAAGCATTTTTGAGTATCTTCACATTGCTCCTGGTTTCCTGGTGTCAACAGGTGTTTTGAATTCAAGTTAATTGCAGGAAACAGTCTAGATGGTTCTCAAAATGTGGTCACTGAACCAACAGCAACAACATCTCCTGGGAATGTATTTGAAATACAAATTCTTGGGCTTCATGCCATACCTACTAAATCAGAAACTCTGGGGGGCGGGGCGGGGGGGCCCGCAATTTGGTTTAAATAAGCCCTCCAGGTGATTCTGACACACAGGCAAGCTTGAGAACCACTGATCTAGAGAATACAGAGCTCAAACTGGCTATTTGCCTTGTGTGTTTTTTGTTTGTTTGTTTTGTTTTTTAGGTCTACTGTTGGCTTCACTTCTGCCACCAGCTACCATCCCATTTTTCTTCTTTTTAGCAAACGTACCCCAAAGCTTTCTATATTGACTGTCTCCAAGTCTTCTCTTCCCATCCTTTCTTCAGGCCACATGAATTAGATTTTGTGCCCACACTCTTTGAAACCGCTCTCGTTTGGTCCCTAATGGTCTCCTTGTCTCCTCTGCTCCACCCTCTCCAAGGCTCCCTTTTACAAGATGTAAAAGCCAAATGCTTGCAAGTTCCTACGTGACTTGCCGCTGTTATTTTCCTGATAGCACTTCCCATCACCTTCCCCTTCGTTTACTCTATTCTAACCATACTGGCCTCCTTCTATTCCTTGTTCACTCCAGGCATGCTCCCAATTGAGAGCCTTTGTACTGGCTCTTCCCTCATCCCTGAGTGCGCTCCTCCAGATTTTCACATGGATTAGTTCCTCACCTTCTTTTACTCTGTGCTCAAATGTTATCTTCTCTGTTTAAATTTGTGATTCAGCCCTTCACACACGTGCACCTGATGTCTCTTACTCAGCTTTACTTTTTGTTTTTTGTTCCACAGCATTTACCATTTTTAATACACTGTACTTATGTATCGTGCTTCTTAATTATTATCTGTCTCTCCACGCCCACTCTATCCCAGGATGGTCCAAGGAAGCCAAGGAAAGCTTCTTACTCCTGCTTTTTTTTTTCTGAGTAGACACACCCAATGCTCCTTACATTTTTCCCCTTCTACAAGCATTTTATCTAACACTAAGTAGACCCTTTAATTTAGCTTGGCTCCTCTTCCAATTAAGATAATAAAATTCATTCAAAGCCATAAGGTGCTGAGGGGTTTTACCTTGGATGGGAACTTTGTGCTTTCAAAGGATCTCAATTTGGGTGCTTTCCAGTACACATTTGGCTCTAGCCAACCTAGCATGATCCCTGTAGACATTTCTTCACAGAAACATACATGAAATAACAAGTGTTCTCCTGCAGAATTTGGTTCATATTTTAAAAGACCCTAAATACCCAAATACAAGATTTTTATTAATAAAGTTTTTCAGCAAATTAAATAGCCTGCATGGGACGTTGTATAATAGATATGAGTTTAGGCACTCTCACATTCTTCTCTCTTCCTTAAAATGCACTACTTACACTTTTAATGAATTGTACAAACCATGAGACTGTATAACACAGTGAATCCTGTGGTGGATAATGGACTGTGGCTAACAGAACAAATATGAGAATGCTCTCTTATGACCTGTAACAAATACATAATACTAATATGGGATGTTAATAATAGGGTAGGTTGTGGGGAAAATACACCAAATATAAGATATGGACTATAATTAGTAGTAATATTTTGACAATGCCCTTTCATCATTTGCAACAAATGTTCCACAACAATGCAAGGTGTTGGTGATGGGGTAATGTATGGGAGCCCTATATGTTATGCATGTTTGTTGTGCGATTTTACTATATACTTACTGTTTATGTATGTTCATGTAGGAATGATATACGTCAATAAAATTTTTTAATGTAAAAAAAGATATAAAGACATGTAGTAAAGGTGAAAAAAGAAACAAACAACAAAAAAACACTATTTAATCTGGCAACTTATTCCTAAGAGCTCAGAGAAGCTCATAGCTATTACACCATTAATTCAACTTATGAAAAAAAGAGTTACCAACTGCTATTACCCTCGTTTTGTGGAAATGGAAATGAAGTTACATGTAAATCAAAGTGATTGTCATTGTCACAGGTTTTCTTTCCATCAGTTCTTGGTAACTCAAAGCCAATAATTGTTTGCAGTTTCATGAGAGCCTTTAAGTGAAACTAGGTGTAAGAAAATCAGCCTAGCAAAAATACTTTATATTTATTACACTTCCCTAATACCCTGGGGTATTTCGCATCTCACTACTCAAGAAATGAGCAGTAAATTCTAAGGTCCATTTCATGCTGAGTGAAATGATTGACGTCAACAGTCATTAAAGGTGAAGAAAGCGATAAATTCTACTCCATATTTCAGCTGTTTATCATAACTGCTTATGATCATCAATCAGCAAATGAGGAGATAGTGCCTATATTGATATTTCTATTCATACAAATCACTTATTTAGTACTCTTGTGGACTTTTAATATAATACAAGGAAGATATTTTAAAATCACACAAAATTTTTAAAAGGATAACTCTAAATTCTATTTAACACTTTAGCAGCCTCACATTTTACTGTGCAAATGAGAATGGTAATCTATGAATACCAGTTAAATCAGTAGCTCCCAAACCTGCCCACAGCTGAATCATCTGGGTAGAATAGAAAAAAAAAAAAAAAAATCATGGGCCCAATTCCAAACATTCCAGACTCAGTAGGTCTGAGTTGGTGGCTCAGGAATCAGTATTTGAGAAACACTTCCCTGGTGAATCAGATGTAGGCAAGTTTGGGAATCACTGGGTTAAATAAGCAGATCATTAGGATGAAAAGAGAGTAATCCTGGAACTTTTCACCAATTGTCTGATTGTTAATAGATCCAAGCTGGAACAAACCAATTTCATTGGAAAGTCTTCATTCAGAATGTCTTACAGATAACTTAGCATATTCGATTTCGCTTACAAACTGCTGACCCATGCCATGTAAGACAAATGTGGCAACTTTTGTAAGTATATGGTGAAAGAGGCTGTATCAGACTCACTTCTTCTGATACTAACTTCCCTCAGATGCACCCACTACCTGTAAGCTCACGGGTGCTCCTGGTTTTTGCTTCTCTTCCCAACTGCTCATCATCTATCAATGTTCCACCCCCCATCCCCCCAACCTTAACCTGCAATCCCACCACCCTAACCCTTTCACCTTCTCCCTCTGGAAAAGTCTGAACTGAGACTGAGTCTCAGCTGAGGAGAATGGATGTGTGACATAGTGAGGCTCAAGGAAGGAGCTCGTGCAACCGAGTACCCAATTTATTTTGATAGAGTCTTTTTAAATAATCACCCCACATAAGATCATTTTTTTTGTTCTATTACTCCTAGCTCTTTCCCTCTACTTAATTTGTACATTGACTCGTTACTGTCTTCTGATAGCTCTTCTATATTTATCATTATTAAACTCATTTTATTGATCTCATCCTTTGCTCCAATTTGTCATGATTTTATGAATTTTAATTCAATCCCTTCTGCATTTGTGATCCCTCCAGCACTGTCCCATCTTTACACTTTTATTAATATGGTCTCCAGTCTATCTTCCAAGCTGCTTGTTATTATTGCTATGTGATACGAATGAGACTAATTAGAAATATTGCACCACTGCAGCACCTTCTTGGAAAAAAATCTTACCTTGACATTAAGTCATTAATTTTAAGTTTTATGTTTAATTTTTGGTCAATTTGACATTCATATTACAGCAGCGTTGCATGATTCACATGTCTCTAGTTTTCCTCGAGTGTTGTGTAAAAGCAAATGCTTTCTAACACTCTGAAGTAACACCATGAAGTGTTCCTGTTAACACTGTACTTCCTCTACCTACAGAGCATCTTTGTGTATCAAACAGACAAATTCTCAACTTTTCTTTACCTCCACGAGTTAAAGTAAAAAATAAAATGCAGGGCAATGTTAAAATAATATAAAGCCTTTCACATAAACCTACAAATCCTAGGCATTTATAGGTAATGCTGACACTGCCTCCTAAATTCATTCTGTGGAACCCTAGGTTCTAGTCAATACAAGATTTTCGAGTTTCCCCAAAGGGCTGCTTATCGTGGCTACTTACTGTACATGAAAGAAGTGGGATAGGGAAGCGGGTGTGGCTCAATCGATAGAGCTCCTGTTTACCATATGGGACGCCCCGGGTTCGCTTCCTGGGGCCTCCTTGTAAGAGCAGGCCAGCCCGGGTGGCGCGGTGGGCTGATGCAGCAGGACCTCACAGCAAGGGGAAGATAAGCAGACACGGAGAAGACACACAGCGAATGGACACAGTAAAAACACAAGCAGCAAGGGGGGGATAAATAAATAAATAAATAAATCTTAGGGGAAAAAAAAAAAAAAGAAGTGGGATAGGATAAATTAGTGGATTAAGATATAGGTATCCCAGCGCTTTTTGGCAATTTCAGTCAGAATATTATAACCTACATGAGGATGAAAAAGATCAATAGTGATGCTCTGTTGTTGTTTGTACCTTACAGTCACAAATTTCAGTCCTTTCTAGAATCATCAAACTTGAGAATACTTAAGAAATGCTGGGAAGCAAGGTTATTGTCCATTTCCATGTTAAGCAGAACAGAGGTTGCTTTTATAACTCTGAATTTTTAAGCCAGAGATCCATCCTCCCCCTAACCTCCAACACCGCTACACTGTTCTTCCTATATTGCTCTCTCCCCACAAGTCTCCAGGCTTGCTTCCAAATTGGGCTTTGGACATGATGACCAGTTTTCAGGCTAGCAGGCTCATCATTGCCACTTCCCCAATTCTGACCTTGAATTCCCATTGGCTTAAATTCACAATTTAGAATATTCCCTCTAACTGCTCTGGTCTACTGCTCCTGATAAACACTTTTCTGGGCCCAGTCCCTAAGGTATTTCATCTCCACAGGACCTGGGATCTGGTACCCTGCTGCATTTACCCTGGATCCCTCTGAAGAATCCAGATGGTGTTTATACAAACACAGCCTAATTGGCCTGAAAAGAAAAATGTGGTTATTTCAAATCAACAAATTTTATCTATGCAGCTGAACTATGTGGTACTATCCCTAATGATTATAAGGCTTTAAGACATCTTCTGCCATGCCAGTGAATGTGAAAAATGGCATTTTATGCATATGTTTGGTTTTCCTGAGTACACCAAGTCTAAATTCTTGCTGAAGTAAAAGGGACCTCAAAAGTCAATTTGCGGGAAGCGGGTGTGGCTCAGTGGATAGAGCCCCCGTTTACCATATGGGAGGCCCGGGTTCGCGCCCCGAGGCCTCCTTGTGAGGGCACGCCGGCCTGAGCGGTGCGGTGGGCTGATGCAGCAACCTCACGGCAGGAAGCGGCTGTGGCGCAATGGATAGCGCACCCGTTTACCATATGAGAGGCCCCGGGTTCG
>JAQZBX010036863.1:0-24021 GCA_029593785.1 Cabassous unicinctus
TCAGTTTAACACAGGAAATAGAATATTGGCCAATGATTTAGGCTAGTGTGCTCTACACCTATAAAGCCACAGGTAAGTTGTCATCTGCTTTCTATTTAACTATCCAAGACACTAACTAAATGGGGATATCTTGGACCCTGCGTTCCCTACGGGTTGAGATCAAAGATTACTGAATTTTTACTGTGGATGAAGTACCTTGATTTGCACAGCAATAAGGTATGCAACCATGAGTTCTATTGTTTTAATTGCACAAGTAGGAAACTGTGTGCGTAGGTGTGTGCTTGTGTGTGTGCGTAAGGGTTAAGTGGAAAAGTGGAAAAAGTGGAAAATTCCTTTTTTCATTGCTAGGAAAGTTACTCTGCCCTCGTTGTTTGGTAGACTGTGTACAATGTCATCTAGAAATCTTTACGTGATAGACAGAATGGGGTCCTGAGTCCTCCTGTTTGGAGAACAGACATTCTTCAGTGCACATGTTGGGAGTGAGATGTGACCAGATCAACACTGATGCGGTCAACTGCTTTATAACAATTTTATAAAATAAAATACATTCTATTCTCAAATTTAAGAATGTCTTAACATTTGGGGGGTGGGGGGTATCCTCAAAGTATACTGTTAATTTCTGATGCCAGTAATCATTTGATATGTACATATGAAGTACTTGGAGACCACAGATTTAAAGTTACAGATGCTTGGTTAAAGGCATAAATATCTAGTTAAATATTTAATAATAATAAATAACACTTATTGAGGCTCAGTAAATGCCATGCACTGTTCTCAGTACTCTGCATGTCCTAACTCATTTAATCATCACAATGAAGCAATCAAATAATGACTAACTTTGTCCCTAGTTTACAGAAAACTGAGAAACTGAGAGAGTAATTAACTTGCCCCTAGTCACAGTCAAACTCAGGCAGTCTGACTCCAGGGCCCATGTTTTCAAACAGTACACTCAACTATCTACAGAAATCACTTTCCCCCAGAAATTTCTAAATAAGGGGAAAATCAAAAAGAACAAAAAATATAATTTGTTTCACCTATAATTTCTTCTCATACTATTAAACTTGCTCCCCCCTCCACAGAGTACTAGAAGCAACTGAGAAACTGAAGTCTCGTTGGATTTTATCATTATAAGTATTCATAGATATGTTAAAATACATGCATCAATACATGCAGGTCAAGGCATGCTTACTGTATTGATCTTTGAAAAAGAAACATAAAAGCTTCTGATCAATATAAATGTAAAAGTTTCTGGTCAGATTTTTTAGCATAACTAGATTTTCAGGAAGGACTCTAGGAGTAAAATGGAATAAGAATGAAGACCTTAAATGGGTGCTGTTATAGTGCTCCTGATATATTAAAAATAATCACAGAGCAATACTAGCAATGCTAAATCTCTAGCATTCCAATCTAGTGAAAGGAATTATCAGTGTCTAAAAGGTCTTTGTCAACTCCAACATCTATAAACATTTAAGTGGTATTGAGCAGACTCCAAAACCTGATCTGCTTTTAACCGTGGAAATCAATGCAGTTATTAAGAAGCTATTTGAATAATTCATGTGTAAGAGAAGGCCTTTTTAATAGTCATAATGTGTTTGGATCTTAATGGTATTCTAAATAATGTTGCATCTTGCTACAATGCACATTTAGTAAGCAAGACCAATCCCCACCCATCAGTTCAGGGGCAGTGATGAGAGAAACTCTGTCAGTTTCAGGGGAACAGCTGAGCTATCTGGCTTTGATAAGTAAGGGAACTAAGGGAAAGTTTCTTTCCCCAATATCTCAGAGGAAGATAGTATCTGCCTTTTTCATTCACCCCACTCCTTGTTGTTGGGTTTTATCTCTTAGAGATACCATTCATTGTATCATTGCAAGGTCATTTAGCCACGTAAACTGGACTAAATGCATTAACAAAATGTATTGAATGTCAAATGGTTACCTCTGGGTCAAGACATTTTTGCAAGCATCGTCTTCTCTTTTTGGAAGTTTTTCTAGCTTCTACATTTCCCTTCCCTCAAAACCAGGGTGGATTTAAGTAAAGTTAGCCTTCATAAACTTTTAAATTTTAGATAAGCACAAAAGAACATGAGTCTGTTAACAAAGAATCCCAAATTTATCTAGTTCCAGTTCTAAATCCAATACTTGAACCACCTTCAGGACAATACCTCCAAATTGTGAAACCAGTCTATGGGAACCCTTTTTGTTCATGAAATTCACTGCTGACGCCTCCAGAACAGACCAATTGTCTTTCTGACAATTATGACAGAAAGTTCTTCCTTATGCTGAGCCCAAATCTCCCTACCCTTTTCGTTTTTTGTCCTAACTTACCCTTTGGGACCACTCAGTCAAGCAAAACCCCTCTTTCACCCGGTGTTATCCCTTCTGATACTTGAAGGGAATGATTATGGTCTTTCAGAGTTTCTTCTTTAGGCTAATATTCTCAGCTCCTTCACTTTTCTCACCCTTTATGAGTTAGCATTAATGGAGCATCCTACAATTACAAAGCATGTGTGTGAGAAAACCCATTGGGCATGCCCACTATTAAAAATTATCTCTATTATGAGAAAGTGTTTCTACTATTAGACCACTTCCCAGACCTGAGTTAGCTCCTAGTCTTTATTGCTTGAACACCACCATTCTGTATACCATCCTTTGGACTGCTTTCCCCACAGGACTACATGGTTTTCCTCCCTTGGCTTGGCCCATAAAGCATTCCATGTCCTGGCATTGACTTTTTTCTCCAGCCCTATCTCTAAATATTGCCCACCACCCTTGCTGTACCTTGGCCATACCAAACTACTCCCTGTTTCCTGAAGGTTTCAAGCTCTCTCCCTCCCATAATATGCTGCTCTCTGCCTGGAACACCCTTCACCCCCTTCTTCATGCAGCTAACGCTACTCAGTATAGGCATCTTGAGAGTGCACAGAAGACTATTTTAACCAGTAAAGACTAACTGCTATAAGAAATAACCTCCAAATCTTTGGGGCTTAACACAATGAAAATTTATTTCTCATTGACATTACAGTCCAATGTTGTTGGAGACACGGAGTGGGCAGGGAGGCAGTATTTATAGATGCTGCACACAATCCTTCAAGGACTCAAGCTCCTTCTGTCTGATAATGCAACCATCTTCTATGGCTGGCCTCCAATGTCACCTCACAAGGGGAAGAAAAAGCATGAAATACTGTGCAGAGGATTTTATGGCCAGGCTAAGATGTGGTATCCATCACTTCTACCCATATTCCACTGGCAAAACTCACTCACAGAACTTCAATCTTACTGTAAAAGAGCCTGGGAAATGTAGCTGCAGGAAGAAAATGGAACAGAGATGTTGAACTCACTGCACTGTCCCTGGATGACTCTCTTTGTTCTCTATGAATCTCTAGGCTTACCGACCTTATTGTGCTTGCTACACTAGATGGTGAAATCACGTATGTCTACTTATTGTTTTGCCAGCTGAACTGTAAGCTCCATGAGGACAGCAATGCTGCTTGCATCTTTTTACCACCAGCACAAATATCCGCTTATTCTTGTGCATGAATGATTTAATGAATGAGTCTTGTTTTGCTCTTCCAACTATTCTTAACCAGTTTGATGATGGTACTTGAAGACACAAAGAGCAAGATATTTTACTGGAGCATGACTCCCCTGAGCACTAGGGATTAAGAGAGGTGACAGTGGCTTATAATGGATTGGATGATGTCCTTGACAATTTAGAGAAGATTAAGCCATCCCCTTTTCCCCTGGACTATGGACAGTGAGCTCTCCAAAAGCAGGGCCTGGGTCTTAACCATCTCTGAATCCTTAGCACTAGGTACAGTCCTAGCATATTACCATTCTAAGAAAGCGTCTGTGGAATGAATTAATGTAAAACACCAGAAACTTTTTAATAAATAGGTTAATCAGATCACAGCCTATACTAACTTTAATTTCATGCCAAATGCAACAATTTTTGATAACAGGACCAGCCATGAAATGCTGACAATGAGTTAATTTTACTATAGTTTACAATTATCTTTATTTTTTTTTTTTTTAAGATTTATTTATTTATTTATCCCCTGCTTGCTGCTTGTGTTTTACTGTGTCCATTCGCTGTGTGTTTCTTCCGTGTCTGCTTATCTCCCCCTTGCTGTGAGGTCCTGCTGCATCAGCCCACCGTGCTGCGTGGGCCGGCCTGCTCTCACAAGGAGGCCCCGGGAAGCGAACCCGGGGCCTCCCATATGGTAAATGGGAGCTCTATCCATTGAGCCACACCCGCTTCCTACAATTATCTTTATATCCTTTTAAAATACTGTCTATTCTTATATTCTTTTTATAATATTAGCTTTAATAATGTTTAGGGCCAAGGAGCAGGTGTAGCTTGATGGTTGAATGCCTGCTCCACATGTATGAGGTCCTGGGTTCAAGCCCTGGTACCTCCCCAAAAATAATAATGTTTAGGGCTAAGAACTGTTTTTTAAGTTGTATTAAATTTTAAATAAGTAAAATGGAATTCACTTAACCACTTGGATTTGATAACCATTAATTTGGCTTTTAACTTTTTAGTGGTTTCTTCTGCAGAAGCAGAAAGAATGCCTCCTTCCTTTGGATTAATTCAGTACAAACTGAGATATTATCATTAGGAAATGGAAAACGCAAGAAGTTTGTCTTCCTCTTCCAGCCTATAAATAAACAGGAAGACAAAGATAAAGACTGAAGTATCTCCTAAAATAATATTTTGAAACTCACGTTGACCTGCAGTGATGCCTTATTACTGTTTTTTTTAAAAACTGCTAAATGTCTAAAACTAGAAAACAAATTCATAATGTGCTTCTTTTCTTGACACTTTTTATTACCTGTTAAAGAAATAGTCAAGATCCTTAAGTCTTATTGTTTACGTTAATTAAATATTTACTCTTTGGATATTTGTTCTCGTGCCCTAAAATTCCCACGATTAGTTTGCTGTAATGAGTGTTCACCTTTCATGCCTTCACAGTTTCTACCTTCTTTGATAAACAGAACAAGCAACAATGAGTCTAAAACTAATCCAAAAAAGTATTTGCTTTAGAATGTACAGTGCAACCTACATTTGAGTTAAATGTAAACATCAGTGATTTATCTTTTATTTTGTAGTAAAGTAACCTCAGTGTTATTTATTAGTAACTTTCAAATCCACTTAAATTCAATCCATTGGACAAAATATGAAAATGAAACTTTTACTATAGCATTACCCTAAAAAATCATTTATTATCTCCATCTAATTTTGTTTCAAATTATAAACCCTTCTAAATTCAATGAAAATCAGATGGATAAATCCTAAATAAAAGTGAACTTGAACCCCTTAAAACAGCCCAGAAAATATGAATATCAACCATGTCACGCCTGGATTACCTACTACCTAGAGCAGCACGGGGATGTGATCCAGTTAGAAGGCCCAGACAATCAGAATAGTTATGAAAAGTCTCCACAAAATTAAGAGAACTGACAAGAAATGAAGAAGAGAGCGGTAAGGTTTGATCTGGAGCCTTTTAAGCCCCAGGAAATCCCAAAGTCTTCATCTCAAGCCTTAGGGATCCCTGCTTTATTAGTCAGCCAAAGGGGTGCTGATACAAAATACCAGAGATCTGTTGGCTTTTATAAAGGGTATTTATTTGGGGTAGAAGCTTACAGTTACCAGGCCATAAAGCGTAAGTTACTTTCCTCACCAAAGTCTATTGTCACATGTTGGAGCAAAATGGCTGCAAGGGTTCAGGTTTTCTGGGTCTCTTCCCAGGGCTTGCCACTCTCTGGGCTCAGCTCGCTCCACAAGGCCAGCTGTAGACTATCAGGCAAATGGCTCTCTCTTCCCAGGGTCTCTGCTGTGTCTAACTGAGCCTTCGCTGCTCCTCTGTGTGCTTACTTCCCAGGCTCTAGCATTAAAACTCCAAACTTCCTTCTCTGCGGTGTGGTTTCTCTGTGTGTCCCCACCCACCAAGGGGGCAGGGATGCTGATGTGGCCCAATCAAAGCCTTAATCATTATTTAATCAAGTAAAAGTGAAACCTCTGAATCCAATATAATCTACTATGCCCGGAAGGACAGACCAGTTTACAAACATAATCCAGTATCTATTTTTGGAATTCATAAACAATTTCAAACTGCCACACCAGCTAACAAGAATTCCATTCCAGTGTGGGTGCTTTTACCAGTCAATGCATAACAGGCATACATAGCCCTTTCCTCTAAAAGCGGGAATCGTTCGTGTCAAGCGGTTCGTAAATTGAGCACTCTACTATGTGCCATGTAATCACAAAGCTAAGCATTAGAGGGTACAGAAGGGAACAAGGAATGCACAGAACCGGCCCTCAAGGGGCTTACATTCTAGTAGGGAAGATTGACTTTAATCAAATAAATACTAATGTGACTTTTTAAAAAGTCTTCCAGGAGAAATTAGGAACTATGAGATCGCACTGCAGGAGTCCCTGACTTAATTGGGGGCGTGGAGCACTCAGGGAGGGCTTCTCTGAGGAAGTCATTGAGTAGTAACATTTACACTTGCTCAAGTCATTTAACCTCGCAATGCCTTAGTGTCTTCATTTGCAGGATAGGTTATAACAGTACCTACCATCTAAGACTCTGGAGAGGATTACAATTAGATACAAATAAAAGCACCAATCACAGTGACTAGCCTATGGTAAGTGACCAATATATGTTTCCACAATTATTGTTATTATTATGATGCTTATTATTACTATTTTACTGATCTGGATAAGGAATAAAAGTTAGTAGGGAAAAGGAAAGGAGGAGGAGCAGCAGGAGGAATTATTCCAGGAAGAGGAAAATGGCCTGAGACCCAAAAGACTGTAGCCCCTTTCAATGGATAGAATTAAAAGTTTGGGAAAAAAAAAAAAGAAAAGAACTAAACTAAGGGATTGCCATAGGAAAGATCCTTCTGGATTCTTTCCAAAAGGTCCCATTCTCATCCCAACCAGCCTATGAGCATGTTCCCTTGACTCTGCTTTCCCTTCCAGATACCATGTTGTGACCTTTATTTTCTTTTTTATAATAGTCTGTATTTTTCAGATTCTCTCTATTAAGCATGTATTATTTTCACAATTTAAAAAAGAGAGATTTTTAAAAGAGGTCCCTTCATTACTTCCCTTCCCATAACAACCTAACTTCTTCAAAGTTTGGTTTTTATTCAAAAACTTTTGGTTTTTATCTTATCTACTTATGTTCCATTTGCTCAGGAACTCACTGCCACCACTCCATTGAAACAACTCTCTCTGAAGGAACTTCATAAAAAACCTCAGGATTATGTTTCTAAAACACAGATCTGCTCTCACCTGATTCAAACATTTCATGGCTTCCCATAGCCTCCAAAATAACACCAACAATTACTCAGCTGATCTAGGACCTAAACCCTGTGTATCTTTCCAGGGTCTTGGCACTCCCCTCCATTACTCAACTTTCTCCACACCCAATTCCAGCCACACAGAACTCCTCACCAATTTCCTGAATGTAGCATATACTTTGATGCCCCTTTTCATCTTAGCCCATTTTAGTTTTTCTGCCAAGAACAGCCTTCCAACGTTCTCCAAATAGCAGAATTCTACTGCTCCTTTCAAATTCACTGATCTGCAACGCCACCTACTCTATGAGTATTCCTCTGATCCTATCCACCTCCCTGGAAACTCCTTAGAACTCACCTCTTGTATAGCATTCATCACACCCTCCTCCACAGTTAGATAAATGTTTCTCTCTTTGCTTATATTATGAGTTCCATCAAATCAGAAGCTATATCTAATTAACCTTGGCATGGCATGGTATTCAGCTCATAACTCAATAAGTGTGTTGTTGCTTCTCAAATTAAGCTAATCCTATAATGGTTTCTTGCGGAAATCTCACGAGAGGTGGAATGTTTAAAGCAAACTAGACATAAAAAAGATGTAAAGACAATGCATGCACACCATTCTCATTATTTATTCTTCTCTTGCAATTTACATCAGTCTCTATTAATTCAACAGACAGTTATTGAGTGCTCTCCACTTGCCAGGCACCATGCTTGGCACTAGGTCTACAATGGTAAAAAAAAAAAAAAAACAACCAACAAAACACAGAGCCTTTGTCTTCATGGGGCTTACAATTTACTTGTGAGATAGATGGTAAAGCTGCTAAAGAAACATACAAATAAGTATAATTACAAATTGTGGTAAGCGCCATCGGAAAAAGAACAGAAGACCATGAAAGATGGCAACTTTGATTTCCCAATTTAAATTGGGGCGCCAGGGAAGGCCTCACTAAGGAAGTACGTTTGACAATGAGAAGGGAAAGTTGAGGAAGACTTAATCATGTAAAGAATGGAAGAAAGAGCACTCCAAAAGAGGGGAAATATTCTGGAAGGCCCTGAGGCAGGAGGGAGCATGGAGGGTTTGATAAAGTGAAGGATAGGCAGTGTTCCTGGAACCTGAGGTGGGCTGGTTCCGTGAAAGAGATGGCACTTTCTTCTAAGGACACATGTAAGCCATTGAAGGTATTAGGTTGTAGTAGGGGGCAGGGGATAGGGGGTGGACAGGGCCAGATTTACATTTTTAAAATATCACTCTGAAGTGAGGAATTAAAATTCCTTTCAGGTAGAATTACTAATAAGATGGAAATATTCTCTGCTTATTTGACTTTTCGGTACATTAAGGACAATAGTTATTTAAACATGCATCAGTCAAATATTATATTCATCATTCAAATATTTGTCTCTGTTCATTTTCAAAAGTTAAACCAAAACACCCCTGTAGCTCTCATTTCTCTGAATAATATACTTCAGGTATACAAAGTTACAGTATACTTCCTGGTTCCCATAATGCCACATTTTACATACCATCAAATGTTTAGTCAGAGATATCATTCCACAGTGCTTAAAGCTCCTGTCAAGGTAAAGGCTAGTATCTGATGTTGACTGAAACTCAAATTTCTCATTTTAGCATTAGTTGAAGACTTGGCCTTTTCTACCTAAGATGATGCTTTACAGATAGCATATAAGAAACAGTAAGGACTGTTATTTTTGTTTGTTTAGAAATGTCACAATCCTCTCTGTTGAGAACAAATTCACTCAAGT
The DNA here is from genome assembly GCA_029593785.1 of Cabassous unicinctus. Taxonomy (NCBI): domain Eukaryota; kingdom Metazoa; phylum Chordata; class Mammalia; order Cingulata; family Chlamyphoridae; genus Cabassous; species Cabassous unicinctus. The sequence goes on from JAQZBX010036863.1 coordinate 9,067, forward strand.
TACAATTATGTCACAAAGAGGAGATAAAGCACAGTATCATTTTTAGAATGTTCTTGTGATATTTTGTTAAACCAAAAGAAATGTTACAACCAGAAAGGGCAAGAGGGAGGAGGGAAGAAAAATATAGTGGCAGACAGAAAAAAGACTAACAGGAACACACTTGCATATTCCACGCTATGCGCTGTAGCTGTCAAGCAGCCACGTTGCATGGATGCTACTAACAACCCAGGAAGGAGAACTGTGAACATTCAGGGAGAGAACACCAAGGAAATAGCCAATATCCAGCCAAAGCAAGATAAGAGCAAGAGCAGAAAAAATTATAATCATCACATACACTGTAATACAGAGTCCTTTTAGAAGCTTTTTTTTTTTTAAACAAATCAATTGTTGATACATATTAATAAAGTATACAATTCATCCAAAGTGTACAATCCATGGTATTTGGTATAATCACATAGTTGTGCATTCCTCACTTTTGGAAGTCTTTTAACCAATATAAAAATAATGTTGGAAAATCAGTGAGAAAAAAAGGAAATATAGACCAAATAAAGGGGCAGATACTGAGAACAAAGATCTACAAGTAATGTAAAAGAAATGGGAGTTGGTGGTTTCAGAAAAAAGTCATAAAAAGTTAAAACAGTAATAACACTGATAGTACTAACACCAATAATAAAAGCTAACATTTATTAAGCACATACTGTGTGCTTCAGACTTTGCTAAAGGCTTTTCGTGCATTATTTGATTTAAAGCTGTTAACAGCTCTATGAGTAGTAGTAGTAGTATCTCCATTTGAAAGATGAGGAAACTACTCTAAATCCAATATTATCAAACCTAGAATGTGAAGATGAGGCCAGCTCTGTCTGATTGAAGCTTTTGCAAATGAATTACAGTCAATATTTTGTTGGGTTTTGTATCTGGATAACTAATGCTTAAATAAAATACAAGATAGATTTTTTTGAATCTTTGAATGGAAAGTTTATTAAGACACATTTCAGATTTTCCTTCTTTCTTAATTAAACACAATATCCTGAACACAATTTAAAAATCGCTTCATAATTCACAATATATTGTGCATAGTTTAAACATTAGCTATCATGTTCTGCCTTAGTAGCAAACTCAAGAGCTACTAGATACATAGGATGAATTGTTCCTACACCAAATGGAAGCTGAATGCACTTTGAGCTGTTCCTGTTTTTAATTTTTTCAAAAATGTATATTTTGACTGTCTATTCCCTCACTGCCAGGCTCTCAGCCCTCTCCTTGTCACTGTCAGGACACTGAGCTCTAGCAGCAGTCGATCCTCCCCCTCCCTTTGGCTGCTTCTCCAGCCTCCTCTTGCTCCACCCACTGCCTCCTGAATTACAATCAGTTTAATTCAACACATTGTTATAAGGTCTGCTTTGACCTCTATTTACTCTCTGTTGGGCTATTTCATCAACAATAATAGTAGAGATATTGTGCCGAGCCCCAACATACTTACACTTCCTTTCCAGCAAACCTCAGCTTGCCAGATCCATGGGACCATGTGTAACTTAACGGAGGTTGAGGAGAAGACTGACAATCCTGTGATTAGCAGTAGTGTCCTCAATTATAGATGAGAAAACTGATGTTCAGAAATATTAGCATAGTATCTCACAGCTAGTAAGTAGCAGAGTTGGGATTTGAACACATGTATTTCTGATTCCTAAGCTTCATTGCCACAAATGTGTAAAAAAAAAATTTTCTTGCAGTACTAATGGCCACAAGAAATAGCCACAATTTGCTTTATGCTTTTAATTTATGTCAAGTATGGAACAAAATCACGAATCCATATTGAAATTATAAGACAATGTGTTAAACAGGCAGCACACAATATACTGAGGAGCTGCCTGAATCGGTGCCAGCCTAGATGTCACACTTTCACAAACCATGTGATTTCCTCAGTGACTTCCTGGCACTCTTGAGCACAGCTCACCACTTTAGAGGCAGATTATTGCACAAGAGCACAAAAACCATGCAAGGGAGTACAGACTTCTCTGATATACATTAAATATCTTTTAGAATAAAAATATTGCTAGCATCAATTTTTGCATATCATTACACTCAATCTTTACTCTGATCACCTTATTCAGACACCCATTTGTCCCTCTTATTTAGACTTAATTCTATTTCAGCCTGGTTGTCCAAATTCATTTATTTATTTAACCAATATTTATTAAGTAGACTCTCTGTACTACACATATTCTGTGCTATATACTATCCTAGATGGCAGAGATAGAGGTGACTCTTTTTATAGCATACAATTTAGTACCCTGTTATTTACTTAGATTTAGAGATGAGCATGTACCTTCATTCATTCACAATGATCATTAAAATTGTCGGTATTTTAAAAATAGGACCAAGACATTTTCTATAGAAGTTGTTTCAAAATTGAAATTACATTATGAACCATGTTCTTTCCAATATCCTCATGTTTAAATTATTACTGAAGTCTTTACCCAGAGTGGCGAGGTCTTCATTTGGCAACCACACCCTTAAAAACTCTTTTAGCCCTATAGTAAGAACTTTTGGTCACATTTTGGACTCTTGGGTCTCAAAACACACAGAAAGAAAGAAATCTCCAGAGATACCTTTAAACAAGGCCAATAATGCAAACTAAGCGCACAGCATTGTAGAGAAATGGATTACTGGATGTGGCAGACCTATGGTTTGCATTCTTGCCAGACTCACAGCCTTTATGTGCTGCTAGGATTTTTTTTTTTTTTTTTTTTCTAACCACAAATCAGAAGCACCAAAGCAAATGCTAACTGCATCAAGTAAAATACCTCCTTACAAGATCAGGAAACACCTTCATAACATTGTTTTGGAGACAAGACCTAATACCCACCTTGTAGTCTAATCATTTTTATGATGCAATTACATTTAGAGATTGTTGGCCTGGGTTTGTCTGCATCTATATTACAAACAATCCTGTTAATGGAGTGTCTATGGCACTTTAGATGGTTTCCATTCCTGTAGATTCAAGCTTTCTTTGTCTCCTGTCTAATACTGGCATGTTTCTTCCCACCTCCCATAAGCATCTACTCTTTCTTATTGCCCTCCCACCAGAGAGGTTTACTAAGTATTGTCTCCCTTAGAAAAGACTCTGGTAAGATTCCCAAGTACATGACATTTCATGTCAGAAAAATAAAGAGAACACAACACAAAGTACTGTATTCTTCTTATAAGATTTACATCTAAAATGCTTTCACTTGATCTTCTGCGGTCTTTTTAACAGACAAATTCTTAAAAGATTAAATATATTTTGGGGCAACTTTAAATCCACAATTCTTAATGACATATTTTGAATAATGGAAAGTGATGCATATGCTAATCTTTAAAAATTTCAAACAGAAATACAAACGAACATGAGCATTGCATTTCCATATTTAAAATGTTTTCAAATGTATTTAAAACACATTTAGAATTATTTTCTCTTTTTTCCAGTCATTTATCATCATTAACTGCTGATCAAAATCATATATTATTTCACATGTTATATGGTTAATCTTGTTGCCTGAGGTGATCAAAGGGCATTTTATGATCAAACTTCTCAAGAAATCATTTATTTTACTTTTTCATTATTTGGAAAGTTAAGTTTCAGAACATTGCTCGACACCAACACTCCAAACATAGCAACAAACTTACTGGGCAGATGAGCTAAGGTCTAATGCACATATCTTCTTTCTAAGAGTCAGCTTGTCAATATTGATTGAAACCAAGGTCCACAAAAGCATATATTCGGAGAGAGGAACTTCCTCTAAACCACTTTACTTCAAGCCTAAGCTTGCTGAGCCATGGGAGAATTTATGGCTTTTCCTACACCAGCATCATAAATTGGGAGAGAATTCTTAATTACAATCTAACACACAGTTAAATCCACTAGCCTTGTAGCTAAGTTAAAATGAATCTCTGGGCCCACAGAAGGCCGTCTCTCCCTAAGGCAGGAGATGAACCCCCTTTCTCCACCTGTTCCATCCTTCCCTTCATCAAGGTGGCCAAGGCAAAGGGCCTGCGTCTGGTCATAAATTTGGGGAGGCATCTCAACGACCCTGAAAGCCACCGAGCCAGAGGAGCAGAAGGAAAGGCGTTGGTGGCCAGGTCTGGGTGCCTTCGTTGCTCAGCGTGTCATGATGGCTAAAGGAATCAGCAGTGACCGCACGTGCACCTCGAACCAGGGGCTCTGCAAACCTCAGTGTATTTAATCCTGGCAACAGTTCTACAAGATAGGCATGGGGCTGTTGGGGTGTAGCTACAGCTGAGGCTGGTAGCCAGTTACCAGCGGACGGATGCTCTGGAGCTGCTGCTGCAAACAGTGCCTCCTCCCCTCCCACACCACATGCCCATCAGAGAGCCTGTGGGTTTTTAAAGGACATTTTCTGCTTTGGCTGTTTTGTTCCCCTTCAGTATTGCCCTTGACTCAATTTATTCTGACTTCACTAGCATAAAAACCACAATGAGTGGATATGTGAGCTGCAGGGGAGGAGGTATATTTTCTACAGGATCCCTAGACCTCCTGAGAGATCAGTCCACCTCCCCCCCACCCTTCCCAGGACCTTGCTAGAGCTCTCTTAAAGGAGTTCAGCACCCTTTTCTTCTCTCTGTTCTTCATCCAGTCTATTATAATGAGTTAAATGACCAATAAAGCTTAATATTAGAAACCGTGATTTTTTTTAACCAGGGGTAAAGCTCCAATGAAAAGAGTAAAGTACAAGTAGTAGCATTACAAACATTAGAACGAGGCAGGGTGGCCATGGCCTTGTTAGCAGCTCTAGAACTTACTTCACCCCAATTCAAGTAAGCGGAGGGGCAGGGCGTGTTCCTGTCCCCTTCTTCTTCTTCTTTTTTTGGTAAAGTCAGCACAATGGCCACAGAAAGGCTAGAGCCTGCACCTTCATCGCTTCTGGAAGAGCAGCCGTGGCTGGTCTGGCTTCATGACAGCGGTGGGGCTGCCGCATGTGCAGAGCCCCAGAGGCTGTGCAAGGCACACCCACCTCGCCCGTATCCATCACTGCCCTCACCACCTTCCTCCCTGAACTATACCCTGTGTCTCTACCTCATATTCCATGAGGCTCACACAAGTATTTGACTACAGCAAACGACTCAGAAATTCTTCACAAATACAGATTTCCAGTAGCTTATAACAGAAAGAGGATTGGAGAAAGGAGAGAGGTGAATTTCCCTCACGATCTGCTGTTTATTTTCTTTTAGGCATTAGCTATGAGGCCATTTGTATAGCTGTCAAAGAATCCATTTTTCTCATAGGCAGCTGAATGGAATCATCATTGTCATCTTTTTTATTTATTAATTTCAATCAATATTCAGTTTTCTATAACAATGGAAGGCAAGTGGTGGAGCAGATGATCCAGAAAACACAGATAAAACAAGCATTATTATGATTGTTTTTTAGCTAGGGGCTGTAGTACATGCTCTCCCCCCACCAATTTACTTTCCAAGTTCTACTTAGCCCATGGGCATCAAACTTGGATGTGCATCCGATTTATCTGGGGAGGGTATGCAAGTGGCCTGAGAGTATATTGTGTTGTGAGGAAAACCAACCTGTTCTGAGCCATTTATCACAGAAAACTGAGAAGTAAGCACTCAAGAGTTGTGCTTAAAATTATTTACTGAGTTTACAAATGTGCTAAGTACTAGAGTGAAATAACAGACATGATCCCTGCCTTCAGTTCCTACATATGCCTTCGAACCAGGGATTTTAGACAGCAGCCCTGACGAGAACTTCTCCTGACCTTCAGAGAGATTCCTATCACTTAACAGCTCACACTGGTCAGATTAGGATAGGAAAGGAAGGGTCTAAAGAATTTTTTTTATGAGAAGGAAAATGGAAGACAATTCTAAAACTAAAAGAGTTTTGAGATCCTAATAATACTGGATAAGTAGAAAAGATACTCTCATCAATAACAATATTTGGCAAGAGGAATAGAGAATTTGGGCAAATGATAAGGAACAGTATATGAGCCATGGTCATTTGCTAGATCTAGAAGGGCATTTCAGTTAAAGAATGAAAATCCAAGGTAAATGGAAGAGATCTGAAATTTAAAAGACTGTCCAAGACTTGCTATTTATACATTAAAGGAAAAGCATGAAGAAAACGGACTCTTCCTGCAGAACTGAGAAGAAAATGGAATCCACTGTCAGGAGAAGAGAGGGAAAAAAAAGATTCATAAAGTTAGTGATAATGCTTTTTTCCCCCCTGAAAAAACTAGGGTTTCATTTCTGCTAACAGTAGTTTCCAATTAAAAGAGATGATATCCATTCTAGAAAAAAAAGAGGTTCAGAGAGGTCAGTATGGTTAATCCAATAATGTAAAGCTGATTTTTATTCACTTAAGCTATTTAATCCAGAATCTTTAACAGTTATCTCTTTTCATTACATAATATACCTCTCAAAAAGCATCAGTTCAGGCCAATACAGACTAAGTATTTAAAGCTGAAAAAAATGATTATTCTGGTGGTGGCTTGCTGGCATTCCATAACTCAATCTCTGCCTCCACCACACAGCGACCTGTCCCTACTGAGTTTGCATCCAAATTTCCTGTGCTTATAAGGACTCCAGTTACACCAGATTATGGTCTGCCCTACCTAATTCAGTTTGGCCTCATCTTAATAGGATCTCCCAAGATCCTATTTACAAATAAGTTCACATCCACAGGACTGGGGGTTAGGACTCAGACATTTCTTTGTGGGGGCCATGATGCAAGCCATAACAGAAGGTTCCGCCACCACCCCTTTCAGAATGAGCTCTCTTCAGTGTAATTCAACAGCAACCACCCACGATTCTCCTAACTCACCACCTCAATGGAGGGTAACAAATAGCTTTATAATTTAATGCTTCATATTTTATTACACAGCTATTTCCTTTTTTTGTTTGTTTTGCATTCACATGTGTCTTATTTATTATTTTGCCTTCCTTTCTCCTCCAAGGTTATGAAAGGAATTTGAATTTCATAAAACAAATAGCAGTAAAACCATCTACCAAGAATTTTTATAAAACCGCTCTGCCTATTTTACCAGCAACATTCCTTTGAAAGAATATGGAGGAAAGGTACTCTTCTGCATGCTGGGGGAGCACATCTACCACCTCCTACTCTACTTCCACAGCCACCCTCAGAGAAGCCCCCACACGGGCTCACAAAGAGGCCTGTATGGGGATATTCTTGGCAACACTTTTGTGGCAGTGTAAAAACCTGCAACAACCTAATATGCATCAAAAAAGAAAGAGATAAACTATGGTATCATTATAAAGCATAAAGTGATTAAGCAAGATATAAATAAAATAGATCCATAGATAATCAGCACATTTCTCAAAAACATAATTTTGAATGAACAAAATTGTTCAAAGATAGAGTACGATATCATAAATGTAAATTTTAAAACACAAAATAACATAGTACTACATATTATTTTACTGATACATAAATGTAGGAAAAGTTTAAAAAGATGGACATGAAGAGAATCCTCAAAATATATGCGGAGAGGTCCCTCTGAGGAAGGAGGGAAGGAAATATTTTATTTCTTTTACCTGAAAGGAAAAAGGAGGCAAAGCACATATGGCAAACATGAATATCTGTTAATGCTTTAAGGTGGATATATGGGTTTCTTCTATATTATTCTCTGCAGCTTTCTGAATGTTAAGCTTATTTAAAAAATAGTGCAGCTTTGAATACTTTTCATTTAAAGGTCACACATTTTCTTAAATTCATCCAATTGACCATTTCCTCATGCATTCAACAAATATTTGTTGAGTATGCCATTAATTCTAAGATATAAAGTATAAAGAAAAGATCCTTGCCTTGAGAGACCCACACCAAAAAAGATTAACTCCTATCAGGGAATCCTGTCATATTCAGCAATGTAGGTTTTGTGTATCATAAGGAATGATTTCCATTACGTTTGAAATTGCCCAGGAGTAACTGCAATGTGCTTATTTATGGAATAGCATGCTATTATAGTTCCAAAAATATAATTGTCAATATTTATCTTTAACTATCTTCTTGCTAAGAGTTTTTTAAAGGGCATCTAAGCATGTGAGTTCTGAAGAGCTTCCAGAGTGAGTTATTATCAAACAATCATAATGACAAAAAGTCAAATAAGCTGATCTTTCTTTGAAGGTTTTCCAAAGAGACAGATTAATTGGCCAACCTGTCACTACAAATGACAACAGTATGTGATATGGTGAGACTTGAATTTGGCACACTCACTACAATGGCACTTCTGACATCTTATGACTCAATTATGTAGAAATTCAAGACTAAAAGTCAGTCCTGTTTTTCTCTAAGGCCACTATATTCAGTCTTTGCCCAATAATTATACATCGCCAACTAGACTGAGTAAATCAGGCCCCAGTTAAGACTTTTGTTGGCTGACTCCAACATCATTGCTCCTGCCCAATTCAATCTCACTTTCTTCATTAAGCTTTTTTATTTGATCAAGATGAGACGTGCCAATTTTTCAGTCATCACCTGTTAGCCCTCAGGATGCAGTCAGGATACCCTGACTATCACTTACTTTCAAAAAGGGTCAGGAAAAAAATCAGAGACAAACCAGACTGTAAACTCATCAGGAGTGACAAATCCCAGTGTGGAATCATCAAAGCAAGCTTGGCTAAGGAGCCAAGACTGAACACTATGGGGCTGAATTCTCTCTTCTCTCTAACACTTTCTCCTCAGAGTTGCTCATCAATCATCAAGACTCCAGTAGAGCCCATCAGATTAAAAGGTTCCTTCAGATAGCCCAAGCGGAGGCTTGGGGTCTGATGAAGCAAACGGGAATAAGAGGCCAGGTAAACAAATAAGGGCTTGATAAGGCTATAGATATGTGTACAAGAATTTCAATCTTCAGTAATTATACATGGTATTTAGCTTTCACAGAAACTCCCTTTCTGGGTATTTCTAACACTTAGCAGAAAAGATTTTGTTAGCTTAAAATGTATTTATGTATTATCCTATGGTGTGTGTGTATGTATTATACTTTTATAGCACTTTATTAGCAGCCCAAGAGAGTAACATTATAATATCTGTCAATTATAAGTACACAAACAAAAGCTTCTAAAACCATTTTCTTTTAAGACATTAAATTTTCTCAATAAGTTATAAAGGAGTGATATATTCTAGTGATTCCTCAGAATATAACAAAATGTCAGAATATAACTAAATGTAACTAAAAAAATAATGTTTGTTTTCAACTGATGCTTTGCCAAATTCTAGTTAAAGTAGAAAAACTCTAAATTAGACATCCACATGAAAATGAGACACCAAACCAGCCTAATTTTAAGAATTGCAAATTTGAGAATTTGAATAGTGAGAGCCTTGGCTTTTGTTTTTGTCTGATGTAAAAATATTAATTTCTCAATTATTAACACAGTAACCAAAAGCTAACGTGTATACAATACACATACAGAAAACAAAACAAAAGTATAGGCCAAATATCAGCTTCCAGAAGCCTACAACCTACAATGTAGTCAGATGCAGCATATGCTTTTAATCAAGAGTTCTATATATGTGTTAATAAATCACTAAGGAGAGCCTAAGAGAAACAAAAAATCAAACAAGCAAACAAACAAACAAAATCTAGGTAAAGCTCTGCCCTCAGGTGAACAGGGAGGTAGAATACACTGGTTTGGTGTCTGAAGTCAGACAGAGGCAGTTTCAAATCCTGTTCAACCCCTCGCCAGCTGTGTAAGTAAGCAAGTGTGCTTCACTTCAGCAAACCTCAGTCTCCTCGTAAGTGAAATGGGGGTAACAATAATTATTTGGTGTGAGGATTAAATAAAATAATTTAATAAAGTGCTTGACAAGAGTAGGTAATAAATGTTCATTCTCTACCTCCTGTCTCTCGTCCAAAAGAAGATAAAACTCACCTGGGGAGAGAAATTTTAAGAAAATGTAGATAGCACTCATGAAAGAGATATGCACAGTTTTTTGATTAGAGAGTATAATTTGGGAGGGCATTCTAGTCCATAGATGCAATATCAAAAGGATGGGAGAGGAATAGTTGCAGTGAGGGAAAGAAAAGATATTCAGTTAGCCAGCTAGCTTTCAAAGTAGAAACCTAGACATAAAGGCTAAGAAAGAGTGTTTGGTGAGAGTCACTGAGATGATTCAGGGCTTTTGATTAAATACCACTTGATTCTTGATCTCATCACTAGAGTGCCATCTCAAAGTGAACCTTAGGCAAGGCAGTGTAAGGAACTGTGATGAGAGTAAATACATTGTCATTTTGTCTCCCAAACCACAAATAGGGTTATTGGAAATAACACCGGCTAAGACATTGTCATCTAGACAACTAGTAACTTTGGATTCATGAGGGCACCAGGACCATCTTCCTCACAAAATGAACTTTCTGCTCACTGACAACTAGCCAGCAGACCCTCTGTCCAGGCTTTCATATTCATGGATCAGCTGGATAACTGCAATCCTAACAAGTACTGTGTTTCATCAAATCTAAATGCTACCAAGAGTAAGATACACCCTTATTTTATGTTTTAGTTTGCTAAAAGCTGCTGGGAGCAATATACCGGAAATGGGTTGGCTTTTATGGTGAGAATTTATTAGATTAAAAGCTTACAGTTCTAAGACTGCATCACCAGGAGATCCTTTCTCCCAGAGCTGCAGCTGTGGATGATCAGGCACATGGAGGCACCTGCTCATCTCTCCCCTCTTCTAGCTGAAGTGGCTTCCACTCAGCTTCTGTGTCACATTGATTTCAGCATCTGGCTCCTGGGGACTTCTCTCTCAGATTTTGGGTTCTTCTCTATCTCTGCACCTTTTTTCTGTATCTGTAGCTGTTTATTCCTCCATTTAAAAGGGACTTCTGTTAGAGGATTAGGACCCACCCTGGGTCATGCAATCTGATCAAAGGCTCTTAACTGAAGTAATTTAAACAAAAGGTCCCACCTACAATAAGTTTACATGCACAGGAATGGATTGACCTTAAGAGCAAGATTTTCTGGGGCATACAAAGGCTCCAAACTGCCACAACTAAGACATAAAAAATGTTCCGAAATGAGGAGTCCTATAGAAAGGTCATATTGTCTGGGAAGGGTCTATGGAAAATAAATTCAACACCTTGAAAAAGACAGCAAGGAAACATCCACATCTCAACTTTATGATTGGGTAAAGAGAAGAAAAAAATCTCCCCTGAGAATTTGAACTACAGGTTGGTACTACATCCACAGAACCGGTGGGGTCCAGAACACTTCAGGCAGAGAATTTGATTTGAAGCAGCCTCGGATTAGTAGTGCCCTCAGTTAGCTAGCACAAGTAAACACAAATCCTTCAGGAAGAGCTTGACTTCCATCCTGGCTGGAAGTATTCTCAAATATGCCATTGACTGTAAGATTCACCCTGATTTCAGGTATGGTAAAGTGTGAAAATGTGAGTGAATCAGAATTAAAGAAATGCAGTAGCTGTTGTCTCAGAAGAATAAGGTGATACCATCAATTTCTCAGGTGATATTTTTTTTTCTTCTCTCTTCTCCTGGGACCTTTGTCAATAAAAAGTCAGCTTTAATGGAAATAAACTTATTTTCATTCCCTCAGTTTCAACAAAAAACATAAAAGCTATCTGTCTGATTATTTGATTAGCTTTTGTTCAAAATAACTATTACATACAGCATGTAGGATATGTAATTTTGATCACTTGGCTTTGAAAATAAAGCTATAATGTAAGGCATCAAATAAAGCAACTTTTATTCATTAATTCAGCTTTGAAAAGTAAACATCTAATTTCTTGATCAAGACAGATTTGAACTCTTACATGAAAAGAGGTTTCAGAAACAGCTTAATACTAGCTCACTGATCTATTATTCTGTATTTTGTGCATGATTTTTCTTTAAACCTACAGTTTCTCTAATAAAAAATATATTTGTTAGCATAGGTTCTGATCTTACCCATTGTAGAGTCACCTGTGTTAGGATTATTCATATGCATATGGCAAAACTCAGCCTCAGAGGACCCCTAAACAAAAGGTCTCTGAGGCCACTTCTTGGGAAATGTTCTACTGCCATTACTTGAAGGAATACAGATTTCTCCTCCAAAGACAAAGCCACTTGGTTTGTGCCTTTGTTCTTTTCTTGCAATACACTCATCCTCATCCTGGTACTTCAGCGCCACATACTCAGAAAGTCATTTCAAGTATACAACCTAATTGACTTGGTAACTGTTTACAAACAAACACAAAGAGAATCTTGGGAAATAAACTACACACAGATTAGACATATTACAGGTATTCATTGTCAAATTCCACGTGGCCTGGCTCATGTTTTTCATATTAGAGCGTTCTTTCATGGCATCTTCAGTCTCTTTTCCAAGTTCACCCCCAGTTTCAACCCTAACTCAAACCAGAGTCTGCTCTGACTGCTTCCCCGATCATGAAGGACCCAGAGTTTCTTGCCTGGGCCTGTTTCCCGTCCCCTTGGTTCTTGCTGCCACCACAGCCTTGATCCCACAGACGTTCTCTGAACCTCGAGGCCCCTGACAGGCACCTCAGGGCTGCAGGTCCACAACTCACTGCTTCTCTAGGAGGTTCTAGCTTCTTCACAGTCGGACAACCCTCCACCAGAATCACTATCCACAGGTTTCCAACGGCCCACCTCAGCTATTCTCTGCCCCCATACCCTCTTTCCCGCAGACCGTTTTCTGCAGAGTCACTAATCTCAGCATTTATATCTGGCCTTCTGTCTTCTCTCAAGACCGTATTGGTATCCCTAACACTAAATTTCACACAAGTCACCAAGTCTTGAGGACAATTCACAAATTATTCTGGGGAAGCACTGAGAGAGTTGTCATAAGACATCATATATAATTAAGGGAGATACACATTCTGGAATGTAACTCCACAAGGAATTAACAGATTTCAATAAATAACAGATTTCTGTTAGTATTAATTAACAGATTTCAATGTACCTCCATAAGTAATTTAACAGATTTTAAAAATAAAGTTAAAGAGATAAAAAGCAGACATCATAGTGAATAGATAAAACAATGAAAAGTAGGAAGGCTACACATTTCTGAAAGGAAGAGTGAGAAAAATTCTTAATAAAAGATTCTAGGCCTGTATTGGCAGTACTGAAGCGCAGCACAGACAACTTCGATTTTCATTTAGTGTGGTACTCCAGAGTCAAGACAATAAAAGTGCAGAGATATATTTTTAAATACATGAGGCTGTTATGCGGGTGTACATCTAAAAGAAAAACAAAGTCAAGCTGGTGTTCAGCTTGGAATAGCTTCACATCACACTCCCCAAATATTATTCTGTAAACCCAATTTATTTTTACTTTCTGGCATATGTTAATTACCTATATTTTAGACTTTTTCAATTGTCAGCATAAAATAGGAACATTATTCATTTCTCACAGGGCCTACTAAAAGAAGTATTTTCCTGATTATATGAAAGACAATATTTACACATGAAATTTCTTCTATTTATCAACTACATCAATTTGTCATTCTCTTCCTTTTTTCCTATTATTTACTCCAACATAAGATAAATTCATCCTTGACTATCATATTTAACAATAGCAATTTGCATGCATATATAATCCTTGGAACAGTGCCTGTCACCTAGTAAATATTTATTAACAAATGTTAGCTGTAATCATTGTTGTTATTGTTGTTAATAACAATTTACCTTAATATTAATGAATTCTAATTATATCATAGCCTATACCTGCCAAAAAATTCCCACAGCTGTGCAGAAAAGATTTACATAGTACTTCAGTCTTACAAAGTGGGATTACAAATTTAAATTAATGAAAAAATAAAGACTCGATTTGGCTAGATATCTTTTGTACACATCACAGGCACATTTCATTTTATATTTAGGTACTTTTGTGATCACTAGTGAAAATAGTTTTGTTTAACTAATTTCATTTGAAAGATTATAAACAGTACCTCAACTAGGGGTTTTCAAGAAATGTTTGAAAAGGTACCCAATAAATTTCAAAATACATTGTAGCAGTTTGATATTATTGATAAATTCCAAAAACAGATATTGGACTATGTTTGTAAACTGGTCTGTCTGAGGTTTCACTTTTACTTGATTAAATTATGATTAAGGGCTTTGATTGGGCCAAGTCAGTAAGACGCTGAGTCCCCACTCCTTGGTGGCTGGGGACTCAGATAAAAGACATGGCAAAGGACAGAGTTGGAGTTCTGATGCTGAGTTTTGAGCTGGAGCCCCAGGAAGTAAGCATGCAGGAGAAGACCGCAGAGAAGCAGATACGTGAGGAAACAGAGAAGGCTCCATTAGACACAGCAAAGCCCCCGGGAAGAGAGAGGAGCCGATGGCCTGATAGTTTGCAGCTGCAGATACCAGAGCCCTGAGCAGCTGAGCCCAGAGAGAAATGAACCCCAGAAGAAGGACGAGACTTATGCCAGCCTACAGCTAATATTGGAAGAAGCTGGGACCACAGAGCCTTCAGAGGAAGAGGGAGGCTGAACCCTCGCAGACATTGCCCGTCATCTTGCGTCAACATGTGGCAACAGACTTTGGTGAGGGAAGTAACTTATGCTTTGTGGCCTGGTAACTGTAAGCTTCTATCCCAAATAAATATCCTTTGTAAAATCCAACAGATTTCTGGTATTTTGCATCAGCACCCCTTTTGCTGACTAAAACATTATTACATAATTATTATTACAGTTTACCTCTACCCATACGTCTGCCTGGTTAATCTCCCTGAAATACTGTCATTTCCCAACCTAAAACCAGTAATGGCTCTGCATTGCCCACAGGATAAAACAGGAACTTTCCACTTGCCTAGTCTTCCCACACAGATGCCAGATTTTATCCACACTGCATCTCTCTTTCACTCCAAACACTCCAAGCCTATGTTGCTCCTGCCTTCCCACCAACGCCAGTCATCATAAGTCTTAACCCACTTTCAAGGCTAAGCACACATGTTGCCTCATCCATATAGC
>JAQZBX010036864.1:0-24022 GCA_029593785.1 Cabassous unicinctus
CTGGCACTAAGAAAACCTGGTCATTAAACTGTCACACATTTCCAAACTTTCTGCCACATGTGCGCACTCATATGCTTCATATTTATTTTTATCCATAAAATGACTTGTAAAATTCAATAATAGAAACCCAGCTCAAGTCAAACTTCATGGTGAATTGTATCTTTTTAGTTCCCACCACTGGTTGGGAACACCTGGGGATCTAGGGCTGAGGTTCCTCAGAGCTGCAGGGTCATGACAGCGCTGGTTTACATCAGCAAAGAGAGTGGTCCATGTTCATTTCCTCCGACCATATGGCATGGTCTGGGGTTGGGATGCCTTAATAGGGGCCAGTGCCACGAGCAGATATGCGTGACCTGGGGAAGATGGGTGACAATGAGAGCATTCAGAAAAATGTGATTTTTTTTTATTATATGGCTGTGCTGGGTGAAACATTTATACCAACCATTTTATTTCACTTTTACAAAGATACACTAAACACAGAAGTAATAATCAATGCTACCTCTATTTCACTGATGTAAAACTACACACAGAGGAATAGAGGGATCCAGTGCCATGACTATGAGCTGACATACCTGGCAAGCTGGAGCCCATGTCTAGCCTGGGTTCTTCACCACTGGACACAAATGCCTACCTGAACCAACTTCAGGACACAGTGGGAAAAGCCTAGTGAGGTTCCCACCCTCCACAACCCCCTTTGTGGGATGAGACCTGATTGTGTTGTTGCTGCTCTCTAGTGTTATCCTGAAACATGTGGAGAGGACCGATGTTCAGCAATTGTTTTCCAGGGGTGTCTGATACATCATGTGGCACTAGTTATGTCTCCATCTCTTCTTTCCAACCAATATATCTACTTTGTATAAATAGATTTATTGAGGTATAATTAATATGTGATAAACTGCATATATGTAAATATTCAATTTAATAAGTACCAACATATGTAATCACCCATCTGACCAGCACCACAATCAAAAAAAGTGTGCTCACCTAAAATCCCTTTAATATTTCTCTTGCCCCTTTGTAATTCATCCTTATACCCTTTTCCAACCAATCAGCATGTCCCCAGGGAACTACTGATCTTCATGTTACTTTGGATTAGTTTACATCTTCCAGAATTTATATAAATTGAATCATAAGTATTTACATTTGTATGTTAACCTTCTATCAGTCAGTATAATTTTTGGTAATGCATCCATGTTGTTTTGAGTCCCAGGCATTCGTTATTCTCACGCTGAGTTGCCTTCCTAGTATGCCAATGTATGCATAGACCTCAATGTGCTTATCTACTCACTTGTTGATGTATATTAGGAGTGTTTCTGGTTTCTGGATATTAGAAAGAAATCTGACCCTCAGAGAAAATGGTCTCTATTATTCCTACAAAAACAGAAAAATCCACAACAAAAACTGAACAAACTGCAAATTAACTGACTTCAACACATCAGGTAAATGAAGTCATGGGGAATTCAACAAACTTGTAAGCTGGAAAGAGACAGATTCCATAAGGAATACATAGGACCCAAACATTACCTTACCTGAGGGTGAGGACACCAGAGGTGATTTACACTAATAGAACAGCAAAGTAGCATATGTAATAAATTTCTAAAAACTGGATGTGGTATAGATAGATGATAGATAGATAGATAGATAGATAGATAGATAGATAGATAGATAGATAGATAGATAGATGAGAGAGAGTCTAACTTGATGATGGAGTTTCAATTAAAGGCCATGATTACTCACAGAAAGCAGGTCACCTTGGAATGTAATAAACAAGCCCTCCAGTCTCATGCTAGGAGCTGGATGGGGAAACATCCTGAAATTATGCCTGTGAATGCAGAAATGTAGCAAAGAATTGAGCCATTGACCTTTAAGATTTGTTGATTTCAGGAAGATGTAACTGTCAAGTATCTGTTGCCTTGCACATGCTCACTCGTGTTTTCTTTGTCCTAAAGCCAGAATAAAAGCCACACTTTGTGAGGTGGCTGGGCTCTTCTCTCCATATCAGACAGAGAGACCCCTGATCCCAGTTTCTTCTTCTCTTTGTTTATTTCTTTCCCATCCGCGGCACCGTTTTCACCGTCCGAGGTCCTAAACGCCACTTGAAAACAAGGACCAAAAGAAATTTTGTCTCAAAATTAACTTCAGAAAAAGTAGAGTTCCTAAAATTAAGATTATTAGTAATAGAGATTGAATTTGCATAGAGAAAAAGGGGTTGATACTCCAAATCCCAGTTGATGAAACTGATAATTGAAAAAGACAAATCCACATTGTAGTTGCTGATTTCAACACTCCTTCCTCTATAATTGTTCAATAACTAGGAAGTTAATAAGGGCAGACATGGAAAGTATGAATAGTGTTTTCAACCCCCTTGATCCAATTTTCCACTGAAAAAACACATAATATACAAGCTGTCCCTGAACAGAAGATGTTATTAAAAGATGGGATAGCTAAATGCAGTGTGGTTTCTTTATAAAACAAACAAACAAAAAAGCATTTTGGTGACATGACCTGGCAAACCCACTTCTAGGTATATACATAATAGAATTGAAAACAGGGACCTGAACAGGTGTTTGCACACAAATGTTCATAATAAACATTATTTGAACCTACAATTGGCATTAGTAACAATTGTTTACAATTACCCAAAGGTGGAAATAATCCTTTGTCCATCAACTGGAGGTGGGATAATCACAAAGTGATATAAGCATATATTAGAATATTATTAGGCTTTTAAAAGGAATGAAGTTCTGATTCATGGTACAATATGATGAAATTTCAAGAGATGATGGTGTATGAAATAGGCCAGGCACAAAATAACTGCTGTGTGATCTAAGTTACATAGAATAATTAGAGTATCCAAATTCATCAGTCAGAAACTAGAACAGGTTACCAGGGACTGGGTGAGGTTGGGAAATGGGCAGATAATGCTTAATTGTGATGGATTTTCTGCTTGGGATGATGGAAAGTTTTGTTAATGGATGGTGATGATGGTTGATGGTGATAGCATTTTGAGTATAATTAACACCACTGAATTGACTAACTGAAAATGGTAAAATGGGAATATTCAGTATGTATGTATATGTATATCAGCAGCATAAAAATGCAAACATTATAGAACTTAAAATAGAAGGCCTAATGTAAACTATGGACTCTAATTAATAGTATAATTATAATTATATTGTTTCACCAATTGTAAGAAAGTTACCAAAGTAATGGAAATTGTTAATAATGGGGGGGGGAATGTGCATGTGTGTGTGTGAATATATGAGAAGTAAGTACTATTTACAACTTTTTTTTCTGTAAACTTACAACTGCTTTAATAAAGATAATTTTAAAAGGTATTTGTGGAAAATGATTCAATTATAATATCTGTAGTTTCATAATAAAAATGTATCAAAGTTTATTTCTTAATTTGGACAAATATATCCTGGTTATATATTATATTAACATTAGGGAAATTGGGATGGAACAACTATATTTTCTTTGACATTTTCCTGTAAATCTAAAATTATTCAAAAAATAGAAGCTCATGTAAGATAAAAACACCATTATCAAAAATGAAATCACATTAACTTATGGAAAGGTTCCAAGGAATTATATTATTGCATCCAAAACCATGAATTTATATTTTCACATTGTTCAGTTACTATCTCAAAGGTGACAAATATATATTTTCTTCAGCAATATGTACAAAATACATAACTCAACTCCACTCCTTCCTCTGTAATTGTTCAATAACTAGGAAGTTAATAAGGTTAATAAGATGAAAGTATTATTATTTTATTTGCTCTTAAACAATGGGTGAAAAGCATTATTATTCTTAACATTTCCTTGGTGATCAATGAGCATGAATGCATTATGTATTTAGGAACTTTTACTGATACTCTGTAAATTGCAGAGTGAGATTTTCTATTGCAGGATACTTTTTTTCTGGGAAATTTAGATATTATGCCCATTATTAAAATCAAACTTCTCATTTCCTTATTCATTGCAATATTACCATTCAAAATATTTCCTTGATTTTTCAATTACTTTGTATTATGTGATCTTCTAGAAGTTAAAAAAATTTGACTCTATACGGTGAGATATGCTTATTATTCTTTATTTTGTTCAGAAAAGTTCTAAGAATGATTTTTAATCCAATGTTACAAAATACACTTTTAACACAAGAGACAAACTACAAAAATAATAAATCTGTTTTAATCGACAGTTATACTCTCCCCTTATTTTTGTTCACTCCTAAATCTTGAGGGATTTGGGATGGTGTCCTCTCTGACTGCTTCTGGCAGAGATTAAGGGACAAAGGAATGGAGTAGTTTTGCTTGCATTTGAAGATAATCCTTGCTTTCTGAATGGGGCTGGTCAATCACCATGATTTTGTTAATATCATGAAATAAAGAAATAAGTTTCTTTTTAAATTTTCTATTTAAATAAATTTTAGATTTGGACAAAACCTTGACCAAAAGGAGGAAAAATTAAATACAAAAGAGTTTTTACTACTAAGAGATTTCAAATTGAGATGAAAGGTCATTTCAGATGTTTTGCTTATGCACATCTCAGTTGTATCTCACCAAATACCACAGAAAATAAAGCCTCAAGCAGGGGTCCTCCTGAGGGCTCTAGAGATATCTGGACACTATGGGCAAGGCAAACAAACTCATGAAATCAGCACCCCATCAGTGTGTCTTACCTTGGAATACATAACCTACTTCCCCCAGTTAGATTCATTTATAATTTCCCTACACATGATTCTCCTATCCCTTTTTAGAACCTATAATTAGCACTATACCCATCAAATGTGTGTCCTGGAGACTTAAATCTTCAGCCTATTCTTATGTCAGGGGAGCCCTGGATCTCAGCGGACTTGAAGCCAAGAACTGTTCTCCAATTCATCAGAGTTATCCAGGACAACTAACAAAATGATGATGGACAACCCCAATCTTAAAAAGCAAAGAGTGTCTACAACTAAACGTAAGACAGTTACATCCATCTGCCCTATGAGATCTAGTCCCCCTCTCAATCTGAAGCAGAGTGGACATCACCATCTCAAAATCATCAAGATTGTGGAATGAACATACTTAAGGGGGAAATGCAAACATTTACCAATGTAGACATTATTATTGTAGTAATGGAAGAACTTTAATATTGATATAAAAATAGTGGTTACCAGAATTTTTGAGGGGACAGGGAGGAAAGAAGAGATGGAACATTGGGCATTTTTATGGCATTGAAATTGTTCTGCATGATATTGCAATGATGGATACAGGCCATTATTCATTTGGTCAAAACCTATAAAATTCTGCAATGCAAAGTATAAACCATAATGTAAACTATAGACCACGGTTAGTAGGAATGCTTCAGTGTTTGTTCATCATTTATAACAAAAGTACAATGCTCATATAAGATGTTATTAAGAAAATAAAAAATGTTATTAATAGGGGAAATTATGAGAGTGTGAGCAGATGGGGTATATGGGAATCCCCTATATTTTCAATGTAACTTTTCTGTAACTTAAAACTTCTTCAACAACAAAGTTTATATTTTAAAACTTTTCAATCACTTCCTTACTCTAATACACAGAACCCATGCACAGACAATGAATTTACTATTAGATTCATTTGAAATCACTTATGATTACAATGTGAGGTAGTGCTCCAAAATTATGCTTTTCTATATGTATGTACATCCTTTCCATCCTAGAATAACAAGTATATTTTAAAATATAAGCCATTTCACCAGCATAGAATTGTTAATCTTGCCATACAAAATATGAATGTAAAATTATATTTCATTGTAAGTTTTATATTGTTTTATTTTCCCATTTAAAGTAATAGCACTCATATTACCTTATGAATTTATCAATAAATATAATAACTAATCAGCCAAATCACCTTGACTTTTATAATTTTCATTACTATGTTGGCTGAATTAACATATTGATTCTTCATAAAAATAATAAGAGCAGTTATCCAATGTTACAAGGTTTACTTTCTTTTTTTTTATTTAATTTTTTATTTCTTTTATTGTGGGTAAAAATCAAATTTTTAAAAATACATACCAATATTGGTAAAATGATATACAAATAAACATGCATATATGTGCATTTGTTTACATAAATGTTATTTGTTTTATATATATATATATATTTATATATTTATATATATATATATATACTTAAAGGTGCTTAGATTACCTAAATATTACCCAGAAATTACAGTGATTCCCATGTTCCCAAAGGTTTATTTTCTAGATGGAATTGTGATGCTTACTTTTTAATAATACACACTGTAGAAATTACTCAGTTGTCCACTTTACAGAATTCTGTGTAGCATTCAAAAATAATGACCTGGAATTAGTCTAGGACTCCCAGGATGTATATACAGCAGTAATGTGCCAAAGTTGTTCAGGGAGTTTGCAACAATGTTAGAGTTTGGTCTCTATTTTCAGGACAACTAGGGGTCTTCCTTAGTGTGTGTACAGCAGAATGATGAGCAGAAAGGAGGCTTTCTGCTGTGACCCAGAAGGGATGGATGGGGTGGGGAAGGCATTTATGAAAGGCCCTAATAAAGGGGTGGAGGTCATATAGTTTGGAGATGGGTGAATGTATTCTATGCAGTGGAATTAGCCACCCAAACTTAGCTGCATAAATGAGAATGAAAATAAGAAATTGATTCATGAGACATGAAGGAGACAATGTAAAGGTACGTTTCATTGCATGGAGAATGAGGAAACTTAATGGTCCATGCATGATAATTCCTGCCCTGTCTATGACAAAAAATAATTTTGCAGAGGTTGTCTGAGAACTAGAACCCCAGGAGCCAAACATGAATGGAGGATACATACCATTAAAATCTTACTTCAGATCCTGGAAAGACAGATAAAAAAACAAGAATGAAGCATACCACGCTAATGTACAATAATTAATCTGTTGAGATAATCACATTACCAGGCATGACTGAGAGTGTAGAAAAAAAAAATTTGGACAGCACTGGAGTTTGGAATGAAATAACTTGACTCCCTAATCAGCAACAACCTACTGAAAAATGTTGATAGTACCAATGTAAAATAATGAAAGGTTGAAAACTTAATTGAGGCCCCATTCAACATTGACCATTATAAGATGAAAGAAATCAGGGACTTAAATCAGGAGAAACCTCAATGGATTCTTGGGGAGACTTTTCTGGGCAGGAAGAGGAAACTCCTTCCCCTCTGACCTGCCCCTGAGAAGGGCCCTCTGCACCCTCTGGTGATCATGAATGCTTCCTGCACCCCAGCACTCTCAGGTGCCCTGCAGGGGAGGTTTATGTCTGGGCTTACCCTGTCTTGCCCTCACTCTGTGTCTCACACAGTAACACACAGCTGTGCCTTCTTTTAGGTCGGTCATTTGAAAAGAGACTGTGCTTGTATGGTTACCCCTGGAGACTGTGAATCTCCCTTGAACTAAGGGAGAGTACCACTGATTTTTTTCCTGTTTGTTGACTCACTCCTGCCACCCACTCCAGACCCTGCCCTGGAGCCTGGTGAAACCAGTGCATTCCATAATCTGTGAAGGTGAATCCAGAGGCTTTGCAGGAGAGGCTCAGAGAAACCCTAGGCTGTCTCACATCTCCCACTGACTCCATCAGCTGAACATCACACAGGACACCTGCAGACAAATAGGAAACAGAGTCAGAGCCATCTCAGGTAGAGTATTCTAAGTGGAACCTGATGAAGGAGGGAGGTTACCTTTGACAGTGATGAGGAGGGAAGCCCAGATCAGCACAGTCCCCATGGTGGTGGACCCTGAGGAAGGACAGAGGCACAGAAGGGTTCTTCTTCAGCAGCTGCAGGGACAGGAGATGAGATGATTTCCATGAGCAGAGGAGGGGCTGCATTTGCATGTCTTTCTTTCTGGGCTAATATGAGCTGCCCTGGAAGGCTCCTCCTTCCCTTGCCTCTAGATCCCAGGGGAATTAGATCTAAAAGGATCCCTGGGATTTGATGCACAAGTGTACTCTGTCTGTCACTGTCCACTGCATGCATATCACCTGTGAGGTAGGTAGGTGGAAAAATACTCTAGGCAGAGAGGGAAGCTTGTTCATACTGACCCAGCTGCCATTTGCTCTAGACAAACAGGCAAGGAAGCATGGCTATTCTTTATTTGCAGGGTTATTTATACACCATTGTAATTACTCAAATGTTACACCAAAAGAACACAACATCCAACATCCCAGAATCACTTTTGCTATGCCTAGGGAGTATGTGTTCTCTGAATCAAGGACTTTGTAAACTAAGAGCTGATTCAACAGTTAAGCCTGGCCCTTAACCCACATTTAGCCCTCACAGTTCAACCCTCACAGGCTGCTGCCTGAGTCTCAGCCCTTACACTCTGCCCCTGAAAGCAATGGCTTGAGCAGCTGTGTGGAACTTATTATAGGGCTAGAGAGTTAATATATGAGTTCTTTTTAAAATTGTTGCTGCTGCAAATGGCCTTATCACTTCTACCTGCAAAGGTCAAACATTGGTTAATCTTCTCCACAATCCTGTTTTCTAGGAAATATTAAGTGTGAGCCTCCCCACAAGAGGTGCCTTTAAGGTCTAAGGCCACACTATGGTTTTTCTTTTCCTACCATGGAGCAGCATGACAGCAGGTTACAGAATATGTTTCTGTGGCCTTATCTAGGGCCTCAGCAAGGGGTCCCTGGTTGCAACTTGCAACTGGGCCAGAGCCACTGTTCTATGTATGAGAACTTCTATGGGCATTACTCCACCTTGTCCAGGACACTCATTTAATTGTTGGACCGTGGTCGACAGATTTTTGTGCCACTTGAACAAGAATAGCTTAACTCTCAGTATTAAGAGTTAAAGGGCTTTTTTCCCCCTTATGATGAGCTACACTGCCTGCAGTTTGTCCTACTGGCCACTTTGAATAAGCCTATTTCACAACACATGGTGCTAACCCTAAGCTGGATGGACACAACGATTCACTGAGCAGACCAACTTTAACTGGCCCTATCTGAAAAGTATGCAGACTTTGGGAATGTCCCCTCCTCCTAGCTCCCAAGTGGGACTGTGCATCCTGACTGGGGGTCACCCCTGCCTCAGGGCTCAATATTTCTGTATATGTCAGTAGACCTGTGGCTGTGTCAATGGCCATAAGAGCATATGGGCTCTGCTGACTCAAAGGTAATGGCCTAATAAAATCTACCTGCTATCTTGTGATTGGGATATATTCTTGCTCAATTTGGTCCATTTTTCTGGGCAGTGGCCTCCAATGTAACAGAGAATATTGGTGGCATGCATAGTACACTGCTTAAGTGGCCTTTGCATTCACAGCTAAGCCACAAAGGTATGCAGGCTTTGTCATTGTGGGGATATTAGCATGAAGGAGTTTCCAGTGTAGCCACATGGCCATGTTCTGAGCACTTTTTCCCTGCAAGGTAATTTTACTCAATTGATCCACTTTATCATTACCTGGATGCAAAATGGTGTAGTGAGCTGCTACATAGTACACTGCCACTTCTTTAGACACACCTAATCTCATAGGTTTTCCCACATGGATCATCCCCACAGGGGTCAAGGTGGAGCTGGCCTCATGGACAACTATGAGCCTCAAGGCTTGCAATTTTGCCCATTGGCTACTCTGGCTAAACCCTAATTCATACCACATAGTATCAGTTTGAGGGTGTACCACTAAGGTGGTAAATTGAGCTGCCTGCCCTTGGCTGGCTCTATCAGTATACCATGCCTGTTCTGGCATGGTACCTACCCTGGCTTTGTACCGGGAAATTTCCCTCATGGTGGCTTACAAGGGGGTCTCTGGGTCCAGTGTCCCTGTATACATTAAGGGACTTAAATCTTATTGCAATTATTTAATCAGTGGACTGAAAGCTTCTCTATTCTAAATAGGCCACCCACTTGGTCATGGTTACTATCTGGGCGATGCCTCTTTGTGGCTGGGTGATCCAATTCTGCACCCACCCTTTTATGGGATAGGTGGTAAATATCTTTACTGGGGCTTCCTTGGTTATGGACTCAGTACTCTGCACGGCAGCTCACACAGCTGCCAATTTTTTTTCTATGAGACTATAGTGCTTCTCCACTTTTCTCCACAGCTTACTCCAAATCTGCAAGAGAATCAGAGGTTAGCATTACATCATCAATATAAGGATACACCTGAACGGTTTCAGTATGTGGCCACTTTTCTAGGTCTTTAGCCACTAAACCATGACAAATGGTTGGGGAGTGATCATAGCCCATAGGAAATACAATAAAAATTCACTGTTGACCTTCCCACTTGAAGGCAAACTGATCCTGTGCTTCATAAGCAATGGTGATGGAGAAAAAGGCATTTGCTAAGTCTAAAACAAAATGATAAGTTCCCAGTGTCAAAGACAAAGTATCCATTAGTTCAAGAATAGAAGGCACAGCTGTATGTAAAGGAGGAACTATTTTGTTGAGCTCTCCATTGTCAACAGTCATATGCCACATCCCATCGGGCCTGCAGATGGGCCATACCAGGGCATTAAACAGGCTCTGGGCCTCATGGAGGATTTGTACCTTAACCAGATCTTTAATAGTTGCTGATATTTCTTCATGCCCAGCTGGTAAATGGTATTGCTTTATGGGCACTGTGCTATGGGATTCAGGCAACACAACAGGAGCATGTCTCCCCCTGTCTCCACCAAGACTAGCCATCATGGCTGTTTCCTTAAAGGGGCAGTAGCATGCTGCATGAGCAGGTCCCTCATCAGAATCTTAAGCCTTTTGGAGTCAGGTTTCTGGTTATTGGCATCAAAGACAGCACCAAGCATGCCTATTTCCCAGACTGCTTGTGCAAGGTGAGGGTATGTAGTCCACTGGCTCACTGATTCTGGCAACTCTCTTGTATTATTTCAGACTGTATGAACAGCTGTCTGGAGCCACTCCATCAATGAGTGTGTTGGATTCCCCCCAGGATTCTGCTGTACATTTAAGAGATGCTGGTGTAGCAAGGGATGGCCAGTAAACAATGCTAACTTCTCTATCTCAGTCCTGGAGCACAAAGTGCCACCACCCCCACATCTCACAGATGCAGCAGCCATGCAGCTATTAGCTCTCCTAGCTTCTGCTGAAACTGTTTTCCCAATTTAACAGTTTTGCTTGTGTAGAGGTACAGTACATGGTGTGCTGGATGACATGGGGCTACCCCACAAGGGCCCCTCCTTGCCCCATATATTGGTCATGTTTCATCTTCTAAGTAACAAGCAGATGAGCTCATCAGATGAGTCTGACTTCTTCCTCATCTGAACTACTGCTAACTGACACATCTCAGCACTCTATCTGCAAATGTGACTCTTGCAGTTGCTCATTCAGCTGGTCAATTTCCCTCTCCTGTTCATGTAAGTGGCTAGCCTGTTTCCATGTCTCTTGGGTGATGTCTCAAAGCAAGGACAGGAACATCCAGACTAACTAAGCACCTGCTGCTTGTGGTTTCATATCACACGGGAGGGGCTCAAGCTGCTGCAGGGCACTCAGGAAAGCTACTGGAGTGTTATCTGGGATCTCAGCAGTACAGGACATCAGCAGTACAGCCACTCTGCCACCCCAGCCCACGTACAGATGGATGGCCACCCAGGGCCCTTATCCCCTACCTCCTCCACAGCCAAGGGAGCAGTGGGAGAACATGTCAAATCCTGCTGACTACAACATTTGTCCATTGTTTCCATCCATCTCAGGAGCCCGTGAGGGAGGTAGGCAGAAAAAGGACTCCAGGTGGAGAGGGAAGCTTGTTCATACTGGCTCAGCCACCATCTGCTCCACACAAACAGGCAAGCAAGCACGGCTGTTCTTTATTTGCAGGGTTATTTATACACCATTGTTATTACTCAAGTGTTACACACAAAGAATATGACATACAACTTCCCAGAATCATTTTTGCTATGCCTAGGAAGTATGTGTACTCTGAGTCAAAGGATTTTTAAACTCATAGCTGATTCAACAGGTGGACCATTGCCAGGCCTTAACCTTCACAGTTTAATTCTCACAGCTTAAGCCTCACAGTCTACTGCCCAAGTCTCAACACTTACAGAGACCCACACCGAATCTTGGTGTGTATTTCCAACTTTCTCTCCCATTTCTCAGCAAGCTCTGTTCTATCCCCCATTTCCCAAAGAAATTCTTTTTACTGGCCTAACTAAGCAAATACAAACATACAATCATACATATGTACATACATACATACATGTACAAACAGTTGTCAAAATTAATCTTATTAAAATATATTACCCTTGAAAACTGTAAACATTTTAAATGATAAAGATACCAACAATTGTGTTTCAACTTCATAAAGAACAAATAAATAGAAACAAACAAAAGACACCACCATAATAATATTAGATATTGTATAATCTGGGGAGAGGAAGGGTTTCCTAATTTATGATAGACAATTATCTTTGCCTAGCACTAGAGTTTGGAAGAAGTATAGGAAATAAGCAATCTAATTGCTAGCAGCACTCTGAGATATGAAGAACAAAAAACTGAATTGATTCCCCATACTAGATTAATCAGTACAAGATGGGAGAAATCTGGGGGTTGTTAAGAACAAAAGCTGAGTTCAAAAGGAAGACTTGCTGGACTGAAATAGGAAATGCAAGTATCTAAGAGGAAAACTAGGCTTCCCTCTGTATTGCCCCTAAGCTGTCCCTGAGCACCCTTGGTGGTAAAAATGCCCCCTGAAGCCCAGCCCTTCCACCTGATCATAATATCTGCCCAGATGGAGCATCAGTTCACTACACTCTACTCACTTTCTATCCCCATTAACCAATCTTCCAAACTCTGTGAGTCTGCTCAGTATGATTAGGTCATGCACACATTTTTGTGAGTAGGAGGGCAATTTGAAACCCATTAAAATCTAGGGCATGGAATAGCCTCTCTCTTGGTTCCCAAGTGAATCCAAAAATGTGTCCTGATGGGGAATCTTATTGGGTTTTCTCTCTTCATTCCCATTGTGAATGTTTCACCAACTTGCTTTGAGGTATTTAGAATTCTGAACCTGGGAATCTTGGGCAGATTTATTTCTGCCTTCATAAGGGAGCTTAGGCTGATTTTGCATGTGAATATGCTTCCTCTTATTTGAAAATTTTTCTAATTCATGAAGTCAGTGATAGGTGGAACATTCTTCCTGGGGAAACAGTTACCTGAAGAGGAAGCCCCAGACCCTGAAAGAATACAGCCCCTAGCCACCTCCCTGCACCTGCTTCTGTGGCTGATCCTTATTCTAAGTGGGTCCTGAATGTCTCCTTCCAGCCACCCCACAGGTGAGGGTTATTTTTGGGTTAGCATCATCTTACCATTAGTGTGTACTTTGCACAGTAATAAATGGCCATGTCCTCAGGTTTCAGACTGTTCATTTGCAGATACAGTTGTCTCTTGGCATTGCCCTGGGGGTGGTGAATTGGCCATTCACATATTCTGTGTAGCTGGTGCTCTCACCATTAGGATTAATATATGAGACATACACCAGCCCTTCCCTATTCCCCAGTTGTATGGGGTACCCAGTGCAGGACATAGTCAACATAGGTGAAAGCAGAGGCTGAATAGGAGAGATGCAGAGTCCCTTCAGGCTGTCTCAGATCACCCCCAGACTCCAACAGCCACACTTCACAAAGGATACCTGCAAACAGACATTACATTGTAAACATACAAGCATCTTTGTGTCTCTTATAAGGATATTGGGATATAAATTCAGCACCCTTCCATTAACTGAGTGCTCTTGGGCCTTTCTGCTGTGTATATGCTTCCATTGCAATCATAGCCACCCTGTCCTCTACCTTGGCCCAAGGTGTGCACAGCATGTTGCTATCTAGTTAGTTCTCTGGAAGAGTTTTAACAGGAGACATTACATGATGTCTAGAAAAAAGTTGAGAAACAAGAAATGGATATTTAAACATGGATGACAGCGTATATAAATGAAAATAACAAAAGGATGCTTTAAGTTATTTGTGAAAAATAACCAACGTATTTAAACCCAGAGTAATCAATATTATGTATCATAAATTCAATGGTATGAGAATGAAAAAAGGAAGAATAGTTATGTCTTAAAACATTAAAGGAATTCTGAAAGAGAGAAATGGAGAGATGGAGAAAGGAAGGAAGGAAGGAAGGAAGGAAGGAAGGAAGGAAGGGAGGGAGGAAGGAAGGAAGGAAGGAAGGAAGGAAGGAAGGGAGGAAGGAAGGAAGGAAGGAACAGAAGGAAGTCAATGAAAGAGTGTGTGGAATTTCCACTAAGTAAAATTACGTAAAATATGTGCAGATAAGACTGTTTTTATGTTATGAACATAACAGGCTTTATGCAGTCACCTTGTTGGAGGGCACAATGTGAGCCAGAGGACAAAGCAGAGTAAGCTAGTTCAGAAAAAAGGGATCAGTATCCCTCAGGAACTGGTCCCTTGTCTTGTCAGCATATGAAGCTGGGTCTCCTTTTGATGTTGTTCTTCCCAGTCGCATTCCTGAGGATACAGCCAGACCATTACTTCCCTGGTGGGTGTTTTTGAGAGATCCCTGGTGGAAGGTGTCTCTGAGAGCTCTACACTGAAGCCATGGGCTTGCTCAGGGTTTTTGATGCTCCCATGATATGGTTTCTCTCACTGTGTCTCTTGCACAGTAATACACAGCTGTGTCTGAGGGCTTCAGGCTGGTCCACTGCAGGTAGGCTGTGCTGGCAGAGTTGTCTATAGAGGTGGTAACTTGTCCTTGGAAGGATGAGCAATAGTTTGTATCTGAGTCACTAGGATAAATATTTCCCACCCACTCCAGGCCCTTCCATGGTTCTGGGCACACCCAGTGGATTCACTTGTAGATAAAGCTGTATCTAAAGGCCTTACACGAGATCCTCAGAGGTTCCCCAGGCCTTTTAATCTCTGCCCCAGACTTCACCAGCTGCACTTCAGTGATGGCACCTGTGTGGGAGACCCAGGACTCCGAGATCACAGACCCCAAACTCACCACCCTCCTCTGTGAACACAAGCCCTGGGACATCTCTGACCTGGGGAAGAGCCATGAAGAGGATAAGGGTGGTGGCAGACCCCATCTGTGAAGATTAATGGAAAGGGACAACACTGAAGTCAAGAAATGGGCTGTGAGGGAGACTCCATTTGGCAAGGGTAGAAGATTTAATTGGGAAGCTGCCCTCAGTTTGCATATTTACCTCCTGCCCTCCAGATGACACTCCACATGGTTCATAACAGCAAAACTTAAGGGCAGGGAAAGACATCTGTCTTAAGCCTCCAGGGATGGTAACAAAAAGCCCCTAAAATCCCCCCATACATACCAGCACTGTGGGCATAGACTGCAAGGAACTGGAGCCTCACCAAATTCCAAAGCACTATCACAGTCCAAAAAGGGATGAGGAGGTGGGAAAATCTAATGAGTCTGCAGTCCAAGGCACCCAAATTGTCAGGGGCACCAAGGTCTCCCTCTGCAATTTTAGTGGAGGATAGATTTTGAGAGAGTTTCTCTGTCTTCTTAGAGAGGGTGTTAATGCTTCTAGTCAACCAAAGACACAGTCCCAATTGAAAGACAAGGTACTTCCTGGAATCATGGAGCTGCAATGGATGTCCTGGAACCTGCGGGTTGGGATTTGTGCCTAGGGGCAGTGAGCTTTTTTCAAAGCTGACTTTCAGGTCCATGCTGCTTCCAGTTGAGGGTTCTGAGTTGTAGGTCCTGATCCCTTGGATTCCCATTGAACTTGTTCACTTTCCTTCTTTCTGATATAATAATTTTCTTTATCACAAGATGTTATCTCACAGAGTTGAGATTAAGTAAAGGAAGAATGAAGTTGTATGTATATCAGGTTCTTTCAATATTCCACACCATATAAAATGACTTTATTATGTTTAAATGGACATCTGCACACACATCAGAATTTGGACAAATTGCTACCAAAATGTTAATATTCATGTCAGGCCTAGGCTTCATTTAGGTATAATACAACTTCCTTCTCTCATGGATCTGATCAGGACTTTTTTGCTGTACCTGTCCTGGGTGAGGCTACTTTCTTTCTTATAACACTTCTGAAAGTCACACAAGATTGGAATGATTTATGAGTGCCACTGGAGAACCCAAATTAGTTTTACCCTAAAGGAATCTCATCTGTTACCTCCTCAAGAATCCCCATGCCACCCAGATATGACTTCCTCTCCAAACATAAATTTTTACCTCAAAAGCATTGGGAAGCTGAAAATATCAGCTGAATTACTTGGGTATGTGGATTCTGGGAGCTGTAGTGTCTTAGGTTACTAGGTTGCTTAGCAAAATTCTACAACTTGGCAGCACAAAACAAGAGGGATCTATTCTCTCAAGATGAGGAGGCTAGATGTCATTAAAAAGGTATGCACATGTCCATGCTCCCTGTGGAGGCTCTGAGGGAGAAAATGTTCCATGAATCTCTCCTGGCCTCTGGAGCCTGTTAGCAAGCCTTGGCATTCTTTGGCTGTTATCTGGAAAACTCCAATGTCTCCCTACTTACTCACCTGTCCATCTCCACTCTGATTATCTGTTTACTCTTAATATAAAGGCACCAGTCATTGGATTAGGCTCCACCTGCTTCCAATATGACCTCACATTCAATTAACTAATTATACCTGCTAAGACCCTATTTCCAAATAAGGTCACTTCTTTGTTTCCAGAGGACATGAATTTTTACAGGACACTATTTAATCCATTACATGTAGTTTTCTTTAAAATGCAAACCATGGTTTAGTGGCATGGGAAATTGTCTGGTATGATCTATGCTTGAAAGTTTACTCTATTTCTGCACCTTATTTTAATTTCCTGTAGGAAACAATCTATCCTTACAGGGATAAGAAGAAAGGGCAGAATAAATATTGGCAAATATGGAGAATCACTTCATTTTGACCATTCACTTATAAGCAAGGTAGATGTTACAACATTTAGTAATTTTGAAATCATTAAATATGTAAATAAGTATTATAAGAGCTACAATGATAAATTTTATTCTATCAAAGCCCCAGAGAGTATTGAGGGCTTTCTAAAAAAAAATCACTGATATTACAGAACAGAAACAATTTAGATATGTTGATAATACACAAAGTGCATTAGTGAATAAGATTATTTTATCATGGTCTCAAGATGTAGGTAAGTTAGATAACACTTGCTGAGTATGAAGCATTTTATAAGAATAATCAACCATCCTCCATGAGACATTGCCAGGCATGAAGGAGAATTGATTAAGGGAATAGGGTTGTTCTGTGCAGAAACATCACATCAATAATTGAAAGCCATGCAAGTGCATCACATATCTCTGCAGAAATCATGCAGAAATTATTATTTTGTTACATTAAATGTAGTCTAGGGGGACTACATACTGAGCAACCTCAAAGGTATTTTTATATTCAAATTGCCTCATCCTGGAAAATATTTACCTTAATGATGAAATAAAGGCCAAAGAAAAATATTTGAGTTGTTTAAGCTCAGTGTTCAATCTTCCCATAGATAATATCAAGCCAGAAATGATAGGGACAATTCCCTTGTTACCTATCATTTCATACAAAGTTAATATAATGTAGTTATAAGCAATACGTTGACAAATAAGTAGTGAAAACCTAAAGAAAATTATTAGAAATAACATTCATGCAGATTTTGGCCAATGTAACTAAATTTGAAAATAGTGAATGGAAAAACCTTGACCAAAAGGGGGAAAATTAATACAACAAAGTTTTTACAGCTAAGAGATTTCAAATTTTACAGGGAGGTCATTCCATAGGTTATGCTTATGCAGATCTAAAGGACATCTCACAGTAAACACAGCCTCAAGCAAAAGTTGAAGGGATCTAGGGATGTGCAGACACTATAGGCAAGTCATCCAACCCCATGAAATCAGAACCCTCTTGGAAGAACTTATTTTTGAATACATGATGATCTATTTCCCCGATAATATAGAGTTTGATTCATTTATAACTTCCCTACTCTTGAATCTTCTACCTTTTATATGAACCTATAATTATCACTATACTCATTAAATATATATCTAAGAGGGTTAAATGTTTGGTCTCTTCATATGCTGGTTGATCTCTGAATATCAGCTGAGTTGTGGTCAACACCTACTATCCAGTTCTTGAGACTTGCCCAGGACAACTAACAAAATGATGAGATAGACAAGCCCCATCCCAAAAAACAAAGAATTTCTAGAACCTCAAGCTAAGCTGTTCCTTTCTTTTGCCCCATAGCATCTAAGCCCCCATCAATCTTAAGGAGAACAGACATCATCCCCAATTTCTCAAGATTGAGAAGTGAACAAGCATAAGGGGGGAGTGCAAACAAGGACCAAAGTAGATTTATTGTTATTGTAGTTATTAATTTGTGGTAACAGAAAAACTTATAATACTTATATAAAAATAGTGGTTCCCAGAGGTTCTGAGGTGAGGAGCAGGGAAGAATAAGTGGAACACAAAGTATTTTTATGGTATTGGATTTGTTCTGTATGATATTGCAATGATGTATACATGCCATTATTCATTTGTCAAAACCTATGAAACTGTACAGCACAAAGTGTAATCCATACTGTAAACTATAGACTTTGGTTAATAGCATTGTTTCACTATTGGTTCATCAACTGTAACAAATGTTCCACATGAATGTAAGACATTATTAATAGGGGAAAATGTGGGTGGGAGAGTGGATGACATATATGGGAATGTCCTATACTTTTGGGGTTTCATACAACATTTCTATAATCTAAAATTTCATCTAAATATAAAGTTTATTATTATAAAAAAGAAAATGAAATGAGCTCAACCACATATAATCTTAACTGGTAATTGAGTTCTTGAAACAATCCAGATACTAATAGACATAAATAATTTGAACAGAAAGTTATTCCAACAATAATCATAAAACAAAGATACTCTGCCAAGAGTATATTGATGAATAACTAGGGTTAAGCTCTACTGTGGCCACTCCATGCTGAAGCAGAATGAGCCATCTCAGGATAGAGACAAAAGTTCAAAAACATCAAAGCAACAGAGGCATCTGGATAAATGTATCAACTCAATATCTAGCCAAAACCTTTTACAATTAATAAATGCACATGCAATTAAAATACTATAATCCAATAAGAAATAATTTTTTGAAAATTTCAATTTATCTAATTAAAAAGTCATTAAACTGAAAAAGGGCTCAGGAAGTTGAGGAACAAGAAAAACCCCACTCCATATGGGAACCACCTCCACAACCTCCCCGTCTCCAAATCCTGAAGCTGGGTTACTGCCCTGTGCTATATGTGCTCAGAATGCCCCCTGCTGCCCAGCCCTCTCTCTGCAAAGGGATCCTTGTGTTTGGGATCACACGCAGACTTCCACTTATTGTTTGTCCACCCAGTACTACACAGTTGCAACCTCAACAGTCATGCTCATTCACAGGGAAGCTTGAATGTACTTGTATGTGTATCTAGAGATGGATAATTTACTCTAGAGGTGGGTCATAGTATGCATTACCATTATGCTATATTTTGCTCCACTACTGCAACCCCTCACAGGGCCTAGCAGATCCAAAACCAACAGGAACTAAAGATTGTGATGGAGAATCCAGAGACAGTGCATGTGAGACACAGGATCTATGAGGACTCCTCAAGGTCTTAGTCTGACTCATATACCTGAACCTGGGCTAGAAATTTGAAGACAACATGGAAATAAAAATCACTAGTGACAGTTGTCATACACCATATCTATGTCACCCTTATTGGAAATCTCTGATGCTCTTAAAGGGAGAAGTAACAAACAGAAGCATATGCTCAGGAATCTCAGTATTCTGGACAACGTGTGATTCCTGGAGAATATGGCACAGAATGAGGAAACAATGCACTGATACTGGAAGCTGATTTGCACATGAGATTCCAAGGTATAAAGCAGGGAAGGTTTTCAGCACCACAGTCTCTGATTTAGAATCAAGGAAAGGAAGCCTGAGCCCATTCCCTGGGATGACCCTTCTTTTTTCAGGGGCTTAGAGATTCAGGTCAGAGAAACTACCAGTCCACAGAGAGAAAGCTTTTAAGGTAATGCAAAAATATTATCTGAACCTATGAGAAGCCCCCACTGATAGAGAAATACTTGACTTTCCCTTCTCCTTTCTCAAGAACACAGTTTATGATGAGCTCTTGCCTTATTTTAACTTAACATCCTGCTCAACACAGACTGTAGGAACAATTTCATGCACATATATATTGGAATATGGTTCCCAGAGACCACAGAAATGAGGTCATATTCAAAATCAGCCATTGAGATTTGCATGAGATTGGGCAGTTCATTGGACCATTCTCAGGGGATTTACCACCTCTAGAATGGCTAGGTGAACATTCACCTGCATGTGAGGGACAAGTGGACCATTATCCTTTCATCAAGTTTTGAGAAGAGTTTGTATACAAACATAGAAAATAATTATTGACAACTGAGATGATGATTTCTTTGATCTGTTCCTACTCCCTGCAGAAATCCAAACAGGTTCTCCACTCATCTTGAACTTCCTGGACTCTAGTATTGAAACAAGGTCATGAGGTAACCCAATGCTCCCAGCACTTCTTCCACTCTCAGGATTTCTTTTACTCAGGTGTGATCTGATTGTGAAATCCTGCATCATTGTGGGCAATAGACATTGAAATTTTAATGAATGTAATTAATTCAACTACTTGTGAATCTTAATTTCGATAATGCCATGATAAAAACCACACAATAAGTTAATTAAAAATGGTAATTAATTTCTTCATGGATTTGGATCCTGGAAGACTTGTTTCCTTCTGTGGTCAGGAGCTGGCAATCCTTGGGGTATTATACATTTTCTGACACTTGGTTATGTCTTCTCCTTTCTCTTATTGGTTCATTCATATTTTTGGCTGCTGGTTCTTCCCTAAGGCTTTCTCTTTCTGAATTTCTTCTGCTTATAAAGAACCTATGTAATCCTCATTAAAGCTCATTCTCATTCTCTTATGCCACCACTTAACTAAAAATAACAACTTCCAGAAATTTATTTTATGTTTGGTTCACACTCATGTGAATGAATAATAACATCAAGAACAAATCTAAATTTGTAGAACAAAAGTCAAGCCACCACAGTCAGATATCTAGACCTGAAAAGAAGACATGAATTTCTGTTGGAGATAGAATCATGTACCTGACAAAATACATGTTCAGGTCCCAACCCCTAGGCCTGTGGATGTGAACACATTTGAAAATGAACCTCCAAATATGTTCTAAGATACGGCACACCCAAACTGAGTGAAGGTGGGCCACAATCCAATGTGCTTATTTCCTTAAAAGCAAAGAAAATTGAACATGGGGAAGAAGCCACAGGGACCAGCCAGAAGATGGATGTCAAGGGAATTCAGAATAAAAAGAAGTTTTTGCCATGTGCATTGTCATGTGACAGAAAATCCAAGAAGCCCCAAAGATTGCCTGCCTGCCAGGAGGTGAAGACCTTGGGAGGAAGTTGCCTTCTTGCCTCTGAAGCTTGAGCCAATAAGTTCCTTTTCTATTGTAAATTTTAGCAACCAGGCATCTAAAACATATTCCCAAATGCCAAATACATTAATTCTGTCCTGACACCACAAAATGTTAATCCATTTTAAAACAAAAAAAAAAGGCAAAGAATCATTAAAATCATTTATGGATGTTTTGTCCTGCAACAAAATTTCTACCAATGAAACTTAGAAAATGCATTTTCTATTGTCTAAATACAATAGTGTGACAACAGGAAGTAGATTCCCATTGTAAAAGAGATAATTTGGTAGAAAATCTGGTGTCATGGGATACAGGCAAGACCAGAACCCATCAGGGTAAACTCCAATATATTTCAATGTGTGAGTCATCTGTGGATGGATGTTTTGTATTCCAGGCCTGTTCAAGTAGCAGCTTCAGGCTTGTGCTGTCACAGTCCCAATGGTCTCCCTGAATGCTGGTGTCTGGATCTCACCATCTCAGAGCACTGGAATTGCATTCTCACTTTATCTGAAAACTGTGGTCAGGCCTCACTTTCTCAAAGAATGTAGTGTTTATACTAGTAAACATTTTCCAAACCCTTGTCAGCTGTGTGTGCAACTCAAGAGGGTGTGGACCATCAGAGAAGTTTACCCACAACACATCCTTCCTGGATAACTGCATTTCCAATCCTGTCTCACTCTGAGATACCTGACTGTATCAATTTTCATCCATGCCCTCTTTAGTAAAAGTTTATTCAGTTAAACTTTCATATGGAGTCTTGTTATCTGCTTGATGTACTCCCAAAAGTTGAAAGAGTTTCTTGATTGGTTATCTTTGGCCCAGTTTTCAGAGCATGCTATCTGGATATACTGAGCATTTCATAAACAAAGATTTGTTGTCTTCTTTGTGCTTAAGAGTTGAATTCTCAGATTAACCATTTCCTCTTACATTTTCCTATAAACTGTAAGAAGAAACCAAGCTGCACCTTCTACACTTGGAAGAAGTGCCCTCTCTAAATTCATATTTAGATTTAGCCCTCAACTAAATATCCAAGGTCATTGCTTACAAGGTCCACTGCTGATGCAAATTATTTGCTACTTCATATTGAGGATTGCTTTCCCCACAGTTTCCAATAACACTTTCATCATTTCCATCTCTGTCATCATATTTCAATATTTCTATGAATAGTCTTGTGAAATCAATATTGGCTTTATCTGTCAAACACCTCACAATGCCTCTAGCCTCTACAGATTACTCATTTCAGAACAATTTCCATATTTTTAGATATTTGTAATAGCAGCACCCCATTTTCCAGTACCCCAAAACTGTCTTAGTTTCCAGACTTCTATGGCAAATACCTCACAATGGTCTGGAATATGTGGTAAAGTAATATGAGGAAACTACATTCCAAAGTAAACAAAGGCATTCACATTTGGGGTGGAATAATATTTTATCTTTTTCTGTTAGTATATATCTTCATTTTCCAGAGCTTCTATGACAAATACAACCATTTTTTAGCTGTTGGTTTAAGCCAACAGAATTGATTTTCTCACAATTGTGAAAATTACAATTTCAAAAAAAAAAGTGCTCTGTAGGCCCAACTTTCTCCCAGTGTCTCTAGCATTCTGTTGCTGGCTTGTCAGGATTCCCTGATTCCTTCTCTGTCCCTGTCACATGGCAATCTACCTCATTTTCTGGCTTCTTCTAATTTCTCATTTACATTGACTTGTGATTTCTACTGTGTTACTATGTTCTAATTTCCTTTTCTTCTATTGACTCCAATAATATGGGCTAAGAGCTACCATCATTCAAATGGGCTTCATTTCCTTAGGATCCTCATAAGATGTTCTATCAGTGATAATGGTGTATTAAAGTCTCCCACTGTAATTGTAGAAGCATCTACTTCTCCCCTTAGTTTTTCCTGTTTCCCTCATATATTTTGAGGCATCCCAGTCAGGTGAATAAATGTTAAGGATTACTCTTTTTTCTTGAAATATTACAATTTTAACCAATATATAGTGTCTGTCTTTGTCTCTCACAATAATTTTGCATTTAAAGTCTATATTGTCCAATATTAGTATAGCTACTCCTGCCATTTTTTGTTTCCTTGTAAGATTGTTTTCCAACCATTCACTTTCAGCCTTCCAGAATGCCTGGGTCTAAGGTAGGTTTCTTGAAGGAAACATATAGATGGATCATATTTCCTTATTCATTCTGCCAATCTGTGTCTCATGACTGGTGGGTTTAATTCATTAACATTCAGTGTTATTACCCTCAAACATTTGCCTTATCCATATTTTCTTGGGTTCCTATTTGGCATAGTTGTTCTTATTTCTCTTTTTGGCTTTTAGTGGGCTCTTCATTGGCATCTGTGTTCCTGAGAGTGACAGAGTTGGACTCAAACAAGTCATCCCTGCACATGGTCCATCAGTCCCTTCTACTCAAACCTATATGTGATGCAGGAGTTTTTAGGTGTACTCCCAGAGACTGTATCCTCTGGCCCACCTATTTGCCAGCTGTGCCTGGAATCTTAGTGGAGCTGCAACTCCTACCCTACAGCTCAATGGACTCATCCAAGT